>OAMR01000427.1:567105-604371 GCA_900205405.1 Echinochloa crus-galli
GGGGAGGAGAGGGACGGGGAGGCGAGGAGGAGGAGCGGGAGGAGGAGGGTCAGCGTCGCGGCTCGGGCGGGTGCCGTGGGGCGCGGGCGCGGGCGTGGCGCCATGGGAGGGGACGTGGCATCAAGGTGAGGGGAGGGGCAGGGGCGTCGAGGCGAATCTGGTGGGGGTCGGGAGGTGGTAGGAAGGGAAGAGGAGGGGAGGGTGTGAAGCTTGAGAGCGCTGGGCGGAGCGGAGCGGAGGTGAGCTGGTGCGAGGCGAGAGGGAGCTGGACGCGTGGTTCGGTTTCTCACTGCCTGGGTTTTTTTTGGGTGGTTGGGTGCGCGTCGGGTCGGGTGGGAGGTGGCGCATGCCTGGCGCTGGCTTGCTTCGGTTCGGTGCGGCCGGGGCGGCGGCCCCCGATCCGGACGGCCACGAGCCCACACCGTAGCGTGTACGTAGGCTGTGGCGAAGCTACGACAGGTACCTCTCTGGCCGGGTGGAGTAATGGCGGAAACGCGGCTGTGCAGCGGCGGAGGTAGCAGCTCTAGGCTGTGTCTAGTTCAAAAAAAGCGTTGGAGAAAGTTTGGAGAAAATGTCACATCGAATACTGTAGCAGCATACTGTAACACCTTTCGTTTGTTTGTGGTAAACATTGTCCTATCATGATCTAACTAGGCTCAAAAGATTGGCGAACCGCGTCCCCCGCGTCGCCCTCGTGGCGACTCGGGCGGAACGACCGCCGCCGCCGCCGCCTGCTTGCGCCGCCGCCGACGCTCGTCTCTGGCCCCCGTTCTCCCTCGCCCCCAGCCTCCTAGGCAGGGGCAAGGGGAGCGGGGGTCCGTTCTTTAGTAGATCGAGTTCTTAATCGAGTCTTTAGATCTAGGGTTTATTCGCCGTCAATGCTTGGCGGTGGAATTAGGGCTTGCCGGAGGAGCATCGCTCCTTTGCGGCTTGTTTTTTCTGGTGGCGTCGGCGATGCGAAAGCGACGGCGTTGCAGGGGAATAATTTCTCCCGGCTTCTTCCGTTCTCCGATGGCGTTTTTCTCCAACGTCAACGGAGAGGCCGGGGAGACCTGTTCAGGAGTCTGGGACCTGCGCATCTTCGTCTTCTTCAGGTGATGATGTTGCTGACCCTTTTAATCTCAAGGAAGATGGTCTCTAGTGGAAATGAATCGAAGGATGCGTCGTGGGTGCCGGAGTTGGCCGATGCGCCTGGGAGGCAGCGTACTCGGCTGATTTGCCTATCAGTAAGCCCTCCTCTGCGGCCTCCATTTTGTGGAGATTGGCTCTGGTGTCCGGCGACGATTGGGAAGCGGATTCGACGCCGGTGACGAACGGATCACCGAAGGTTTCGAGGAAGATGAATAGGAGTTTTGAACTTCTCTGTAATTTTCCTTTTCTTTGGGTTCCTGTTTGTAAAAAGACCGGTGTACTGTGCTAAGATCAATACATTTTCCTTCAAAAAAACTAGGCTCAAAAGATTCATCTCGTCGTTTTACATCAAAACCATACAATTAGTTTTTTTATTTACCCACATTTAGTGTTCCATACATGAGGAGAGAGATTTGATGTGATATGTGGATAGTGATGTTTGGAGAGAGAATTTTGAGAATTTTGGTAATGTGATAGGGAACTAAACACAGCTCCAGTACGCTTGAAGAACCGAAGAAGTCTCCCGACTGTCTTCTGGTCCTGCACGTACCGTGAAGGATGATTTGCAGGCGAAAAATGCTACTCCCTCTGTCCTATAATATTAGCATTTCCAAATATTCAAACTCAAAAAACAACAGAACTGTTAAAAACCTCTACACCCCTCATTTTACACTACCCACCAACTCTCACCTACTCTACCAGCCCATTTGATTTTGTCTTATCTGTAGGAATGCTTATATTTTGGCCAAAAATTTGAACCCTACAGATGCTTACATACTGGGACGGAGGGAGTAGTAGTGGTTCGTTCAACAGTCTTGTACGAGTATATTGACTGTAGTTTTCAACAGATGATACAGCTAGTTCTCTGATAATATGATAGATAATTTTGGAGGTTTCAGGAAATATGTTTCATGAAATCCAAAAAATCCGGATTTGAAAATTATTGAAAAAAGGTTGTAGAACTCTCGATGTGGCTCTTTTTTTAGCTTGTGGCTTTCTTTGTATAGATGTAGATACAAAGAGGAGAAGTATAATCAAGCTGAAAAAAATTACGAGATGATATAAATTGACATCATTTGCTTATAGCAATAAAATGATTGTCAAATGAAGGATGGAGCTAGAAGCATTAATCTTTTCCTTGTTAGATAGGCGAGGACATTAGTGCTATTTTTTCAAAATTAGACTTCACAATTTTATACTGCAAATTATAGTGACTATAACAAGCGACGACAATGATGCAATAGTATTGATGAAAATGCATGGGATCTATGTCTTTAGTAGTAGAAGATAGCAACTTAGTACATATACTCTGTTACTTGCGACCAAACTAAGCCAAAAAGATCTCATGTGCATGAACGCGAAGAGGTCAACTGCCTTCTAGTCCTCCAACAATATAAAGACCCTTTTGCTATATAAAAAATATTACATGATTCGTTCAACATTTTTTATCTTATGATAGAAAAATGTAATATATATTAATAGACATTTTGACGAACTTATGTCATTTCACTCCAACCATTTGACCAACTAGGGCATAACTTTGTTCAAATAAATTAGTTGTATAAGTCTTGCCTATTAAACGTTTTTGGCTCTCTTAGCATAAATATAGATACGAGGAAGAGAGTGTTAATTGTCACTAAAATAGTAAAAGGAAACATAAATGGATATAATTTTCTTGTACAAGTAGAAATGCTAGACAAATGACAATAATGTTATAATAGTATCAAGAAAAATGCGCATTGTCATGCACTTTTAGCGGATAGGAGACAGTAATATAGTAGACATGCTCAGCTTGATGAAGCCAAGGGAGGATCTACCATGAGGATCTAGGCGCCCTACCAACCTGCAACCAGCGATGAAGCTAGAGATTTATGCACAATAATTTTTTTTCTCCATGATTTCATTTAGTATGAAATAACAGTAATATAAAGACATTCGTTAGTGGTTGTCGGGGTCATTTGACCCGATAAATAACTGTAGTTTCGCCTCATACTACCCCATAGAGTTTTCTATATTTGTCATATAGTATAGTGTAACGTCCTTGTTTTTATCCCAAAGAAATCACTCGATAAAAATTGTCTTTCAAAATTTTACAAAACTATTTCTTGAGCTCAAATCCTTTTGACCTTAAGTCCACCTTAATCCAGCCAAAGTACCTCTCAAGACCAATCCCTATCATCTTCCCTTGCTAAGCAAACCATCATCTATCTAATCTCTCTCCTTGCGTCATTTTCCTCGTTCGTGCTCTCACGTACAAGCTGCACCTATAGCACGAGCAGCATGCAAAAGCCACCGCAACTCTGTAGCTCACTAAAGCCTGACAGTTGCAGCTCACCTGGATGAGCCACTGCAGCGCACAGCTCTTTGCAGCAGCAGCAAGCTCGCCAAACCAGCAGCACGCGCGCCATGCATAGCAGCAGCAGCACGACAACTCGGCCCCGCGAAACGACCGCTCATTGGCACCCAGCACCTCGCCGTGCCGCTCCTTGCTGCGACCCCACGTCGCCCACGCCGCTGCCGTCGTCTCAGCGCCATTGCAGCAGCGTCGTCTCAGCGCCATTGCCGCAGCAGGCCCCCCGCTCGGCCACAAGCATCACCATTAATATAATGACCTGCTGAGTGTTGGCACAGCTCCACTACCGCAGCAGCAAGCCGACGCCGCTACACTCGTGCGCTCGCACGCGCATCACAGGGTCGACTGCTGCCTTTCTCCCTTGGCCAAGCATGCTCGTCGCTCGCAACCCACACACGCCTCAGTGCACCCGCCCGCGACGGCCTGCCGCACCTGTCCGCATCGCCGCAGACGGCTAGCATCGCGGCTGCCGGCCACCGCCCCCACGTCGCCCTGTACGCGCGCGCACCGCGTCGCGCAACGCGCTCCGCGCCAAGTGCACAGCAACAGACGCGAGCCTCCTAGCCGTCGCCGGAGAGGGCTGTCGGGAGCCCGCGCCGGCTCTCTAGGACGGCGGCGGCGGGGATTTGGCTTTGAGCTGGCCGCGAGTGCTTGATCTGCGCGGAGAAGGGCGCTCGTCGGCAGCGGCGGCGCATACCGAGGCCCGTGCGCGTGTGGCCGGAGCTACGTTCGGCGGGCGCGTGGCGACGAGCGGCGATAGCGAAGGGGTGAGGCGGAGGAAGCCGACGGCGTGGCGGCGCCCGGGGTCGACGACGGCTCGGCGGCTGGAGGTGGCGTCAGGGCCGCCGGATCTGCGTGGAGGCGGGGGATGTGCTGCTGAGCCAGCCACGCCGTCTGCCTGCGCTGGATCTGGGCTGCGGCCATAGGAGAGCGATGCGGCGGTGCTTGACGGCGAGCGGCCGGTCGGTGCTGGCTCAGTTCCAGTTCTCGACCGGCGGGGACGACGCCGGCGGACATGGCAACGGCGGCGAAGACAGGAGTAATTCCGGTTGATGCCGACCTCTCTTGTTGCGTTTACGTTCGAAATGGATTACAACCTTGCAGGGACATCAGGCGAAAGTCATTCCCGGGACGCCGGTGTCGACAACGACGGCGTCAGGCGACGTCGTTCTCCCTCCTTGGGGCGCTGTTGAGATGCTTCCCTGCTAGTGTTGGATGAATTCCGGGTGAAAACCTAATTCCGGCTCGCCGGTGGGGCGGTGGCGACGTCTTCGACGTCGTTTCTTTCTTGGAGGCACCGTCTTAAAGGTCCATTTCGCACCATTTTGCCTCCGGGTTTGGCGTTGCTAGGCATCGTCGGTGGTGGCAACTTGATGGAGTGAATGCGTAGAGGTTGCTTTATGTTCAAGGTCGAGTATGGTTCAGTCCGTCATCAAGTTTCTAAGTAGACGAAGAAGGTGATAGATTGGTGAGGCTTATAAAGACAATGCAAGGTAGAAGGATGGGCAGAGAAGAAGATTGAAGCTTGAGTCTTCTAGTTTTTTCTTTTCTTTAGAGTTTTCTTCTTGTGTTTGTGAGCTCCTCGTTGTTGAGGATTAGAGTCTAAGAGCTCTTTGTAACCTTTGGCTATATATATCCACTTGTAGATATAGAGGCCGGATTTTATCCTTTATCTAAAAAAAAGTGCACAGCAACAGCGCAGCCGCGCCGCCCGCCGTCTAGCACCGCCCCCACTGCCGCGACGCGACGACCGCCATTAATGGTGGCCCTGTGCCGCAACAGCGCCGCTCGGCCGCATCCGCGTGGCCGCTCCCTCGTCGCCGGCCTATAAAAGGCGAGTTCGAGCAGCCCTCCATCGCCATCACAAGCTCGCCGACCCGCCCAAGCTTCGCCACTCGCCTCCTCCCCTCCCGAATCGAGCTCCTTGCTCCTCCACCCACGAACGAGGCGCTGCCTCGATCTACTTCTCCGAGCAGCCCCTGCCCGAGGTGAGCCTAGACCAAGCTTCCCCATCCCCTCCTCTCTCTCCCAGTACTCTTGGATATGGAAACGGTGGCCGGAGTCGTTGGGGCCCGCGGCGCTCCTCCAGCCGCTGCCATGCCGGCGTCTCTCCCGTGGCCTCTCTCCTCTCTCGGTTTTCTTCTCTCCAACACCCTGATAAATAAACCGGTGGCCCATACGTTTACCGCAAAGCCCAGCCCAGCAAGACCAGCATCAGTTTATGTTAAACCAATTTCGGAATTAATTTAAAGTAACCAATCTTGCAAGTGCAATATCTCACCCGTCCTAACTACGAATCACTTTATTCTTTTTTCTAGATTCTTCTAAAATCATAAGCCATATATTCCAACTGTATTCGTCTCCGTTTGAGCTCAAAGATAAAAACTTCTCTTTTTATTTATTGTGTGTTTGCTTGTAGATCACGTAGCGATTGAGGAAGAGCACTACCAACGAACAGGAGTCCGAAGATCTTACGTAGCGACCGAGGAAGAGCCCGAGGAAGAGCACTACCAACGAGCAGGAGTCTGAAGATCTGTACCAGGAGCTCCCTGCAGGTTTTGAGAACGGTAAGTTCAATCTCACCCTTTGATGCATGTTTATCCTAATTTTATAAACACTTATTGACTTGTTTTATAAAACTTGCATGATTTTACTACACCCTAGTTGGATAGCCATCCCTTGATTGCTTGACTATTTTCTTGACAATCTAGATTAATTTCTAAATATGACACTTTTCTGTTTGGAAGTTAACCATTGCTAGATACCATGCAAGACTTGTTCACCCTATATTTATTTTCAGATGGCTGAGGAAGGAATTTGTGGTGAGTTTCGCCGCTACCATATCCCCGCAGCCACCATGAAGCACAAGGCGGATGAGTTCCGTGAACTACGACAAGGAAACAAGTCGGTGGAAGAATACACCTACCAGTTCATGGAGCTAGCCCGCTATGCACCGGAAGAAGTTGACAATGATGAGAAAAAGCAGGACATGTTCATAAAAGGCTTGAATCCAGAACTTCGGACCCTGCTTACCCCTCCAATTTATCCAGACTTCACCACCTTGATGAACAAGGCTATTCTCACAGAATGGGCCAAAGCAGAAGAAAGGAAGGACAACAAGCGTAAGTTCCTGGAGAGCAAGGTCCGTCAGCAGGACCGTTTTCAGAAGCCAAGAAACTGCAGCTACCCTGCACCCAGATCCCATAACCCTATGCAGTACAAGACTAAGTCCCAAGCCACAGGCTCTCAGGCCCCTAACACCCAATTCAGGAGTCAGAACATCATGAAGGTTCCGCAAAGTAAAACCAGCCAAGTCACCACCAACAACAATGCTAGAACCTGTTACAACTGTCGCGAGAGAGGGCATTACATCGCCAACTGCCCGTATGCCAACCAAAAGCCTGTTGCATCGGCTTTTTCCAGCTCATTGAATGGACCTAAGCCAGCCTTAACTGGAGCCAACCATGTCCCTGTCCGCAGCAACAACACTGGCAACAACAACCAGCAGTCTTATGAACGTTGAGTAGGTCGTCGTTCTACACCTAACTTTATATGTGAGTTAGGGACACCCGTTTGGAGCCCCGCATGGCGCAAGCCTCTAATGTTGACCTCGATCTAGTTGGCAGCCTCGTTTGGTTCGTAGTTTTAATTTCATGATAGTGGCGCTTCAGTGCCCACCACAGTGAAGGTTTGTATGGTGATGAATTATCTATTGTAATAAATGTGTTATCAGTCTCATAAAACTGCTAATCGTATCACATTTGGTCACCTTTTTTAGGGGATGCTTCATATTGCTACTCGGTTACAGTGAATAGCTAAACACAGGATGAACTACTCATTTGACAATAAAAAACTATGCATAATTTAAAATGTCCTTATTCGTTCTAAGATATATAGCCCCAAGTAAAAATATTATAATATGAAAATAGAACTGTATTATCTATGGAAGAAAGAAAAATATTAAAACAGGGCGACAAGGCGATCGCACGAGGAGTGAGATGTTAGAAGATAGATCTTGGAGGGATTAAGAGGTTGTAACCACAAGAGAATCACTTTGTCAAAGGTCATGAAATTAAAATATGAGCCCTTTAGCTGAAGAAAAAATATGAGCCCTGCCTAAGACTTATAATCCAGAATGTTAACATGGAATCTATAACTAGCTATATCTATATATACTCTTAACATGCAAGCTATCCATGTCACGCTACGTTACCATCCACTGCCATCTATTTGTGTTTTCCGCCAATTTTGTGACTAATAGCATCTATGCATGCAGTTTATTAGTCTTTGCAAGTATAATGCTACAAATTCTCAAGGTAAAAATATATGAATGATTAATTATTTAAAAACCGTCCTTTCTCAATAAAATAATATTGTCATGTAGTCACCTTAGTATTTCTATTTTCATATTTTATCTTGAAATCATGTATAATATTATTGCAAAAGAATATTGCCATACAATCACCTTAGTGTTTTTATTTTTAAAATTTACCTAAAATTTTATTTAAAATATCCCCGCAACATCACGCGGGGTCTCCCTACACCTAGTAACCTATATAGATGCACCTCACTAACTATTTCTCTCAACATGCAAGCTATTCACATCATAGATGAACCCATTACATCAAATGCCATGTCGCCATCCACTAGGATCATCAGACCATGTATTTATGTCTTCACCGATCTTATATGACCAATAGCATCCATGGTCTTTACGAGTATGCTACAAAATTCCCACGGTAGAAATACATAGATGATCAATCATTTAAGAGTCCCCTCAACAAAATGAAACATGTTATAATATCGTTTACAAAAAAATATTATCATGCAATTAGTTTATTATTTCTACCTTCAATTTTTACATCAAATCATGTATTATGTTGTTTACAAAAGAATGATCACTTTAGTGTTTCTTATTTCCAATTTGCTTTAAAATATTATTATTTAAATAATTTTCGTGGCATCGTGCGGTTATCACCTAATGTTTATGTTTATAAATAGATGTGCTACCTTAACGTGTCACGTGTCAAACATAAACTTTCTCCCCCAACTCGTTTTCTCCGTCACACACAAGATGACATAAAATGAGGGCCCTATTTGCACCGAATTTTGTTGAATCGGCAAAGTCTTTTCAGATGGGCCTCATCCTCAGCCTCAAGGTGACAAACGGCCCGATCCAAAGCACAGCACGCATATTCGAGGGCAAAACTGCAAAACAGCACCCCCATTCGGCATTCTTCCATCCGCCGCCGCTCCTCTAAAACCCCCATTCTTTAGGGTTTCACCTCCCCCGCCTCTTCCCTCCTCTCCCCGCCGCTTCTACTACCCTCTCGAACCTTCCTCTGCTCCCCAGCCCCACTCATAACAACCCCACCCCCTCCCGTCTCCTCCCTACCAAGACGCCGCCGCGCGAAGCACTCGTCCAGCCGCCGCAACCATGTCGACGTTCTGGGGTAAGAATCTTTCCCGCCGCCACCGATTTTGTTGCCAATTTCCGTTCTTTGGTCTAATCGGATTGTTGCATACGTTGCAGGCGTGGAGGTGAAGCCCGGGAAGCCATACACGCTCCCCCACGGCGACTTTTGCCGCCGCCTGCGCCTCACCCAGGTTCGATTCTTCTCGCAGTTTGACTGTAGCAGCGTATATCTGTGATGTTGTGTGAGGAATGTGAAGTCTTTTTGGTTGGATTGGCAAATGGCAACGCAGGCAACGCTGGGGGATGAGGTCGGTAAGGGGGAGAAGGGTGCCGGCCTCAAGAAGTGTGTGCTACAGTGCAGTGTCGAGAGCAAGAATCCCGTTTACCTTTGTGCCCTGGTGCCGGAGCAGTCAGAAACGTGCCACCTGGAGCTCGAGTTCGATGAGGAGGAAGTCACTTTTTCAGTGGTCGGACAGAGGAGCATCCATCTCGCTGGATACTATATACCGTATCCTCTGCGGCGTTAGAGTCATATCTTTCTTTGTAGATTGCTGTAGGATGGTTTCAATCGATTATCTTTTTTTTTTCCAGTATGTTGTATGTTGGTTTCAATTGCTTATCTTTCTTCGTATTAGATGCTGTAGGATGCTCTTTGTGTTGGGAATTGTATTTGTGGAGCTCGTTTTTCCTTAAGTATTTTGCCAGTGATGCGTATGGGGAAGATATGAGTGACAGCGATTCTGGGAGTGACTCTCTTCAAGGCTCAGATGAGGATGGTCTTTTGGAGGATGATGATGATAATAACATGGTAATGATCGACCAAAGTAATACACAGATTTTATCTCGTTGCACAACTCATGTTAGTGTGTTACTGTCAGGTTATGGGATATTCAGACAGTGAGGATGATTCAGACTATGATTCGGAGTCTGATGATGAAGAGATGGCATACGCTCAGCGTAGGGGTAAAAGTTCAGGTAAGCATTACATGTTGTTCCATTGCCCAGTCATATAATCAATCAGAGAATGCCCTAGAAATATGTGTGAATGCTACTTGCATTCTGTCTCTCTGATCATTGTCTTGGACCTTATATTTTCTAGGTGTCTTACCTTCGTAGACATAATGTGTTGAGGTAGCCTTGTATTTTGGGATTGACGGAGAGAACAGTTGAACCAGCTATGATGTGAACTGCTAGTGGTAGGAATTGTAAATGCATATGCCCATTGAATTACTAATGAAATAAATGTAACATTGGTTTGAAGTGTAGAAGTTTGATAACAAATATAAACATTATAAAATATATCATGAAAAGATGCCTTGGAATTCTTTTGCTTATGCATATTGCCAGAGTGAACTTATTCTGAAACTTCTCTGGGTTATTTTGTGTGTCATATACCTCCTCTTAATACAAACATTTATGTGACTATATGCATGCTGAAGCTTAGCTTTTCTAAACCCTATAAGCTTAGTTGATTGAAACACTTACATTCCTGTAGGGTAATTTGGCACATGCCAGGATAGTTGATTTGCACTTCTCTTGGCGCTTAGGGCACGTTTGGTTCGTTGCCGAACTCGCTGCGCGACCCGCAATTGATTTTTTGTGCCGTAAATTGCCTAAACTTTGGCGAACAAACAGGGTCGCCACTCTTTTGGCGTGGCCACAGGTTGGGTCTGCTGCGGTTCAGGCACCTACCAAACAGAGCCTTAATGCCTGCATCTAAAGAATATCAGTAATTTGCATTCTGTTACCAGCATCATTATTACGGTGTCACATAAGAGTCGGAGTTGTCGAGGGTCACCTTAGAGGCAAGGCATCGCCTTGCTGCCTTACGCACATGCTGTCCCCTCTTGATTCTGCCGTCTCCTGCTCGATTCCGCTGCTGTCCCGCTCGATTCTGCCGTCTCCCACTTGATTCCGCCACTGGCCTGCTCGATTCTGCTACTGGCTCGCTTGATTCTGCGCTGCTCACTTGATTTCTGCCATCCCCCGCTTATCACTCTCGATCCGGAAGGGGGCGGCGGCGGCGGATCTGAGGATGGAGACCAGTGAGGGTATAGAAGGGAAGTGGCGGAGTGGAGAGCTTGTGGGTGCATCTGGAGAAGGAGAGATAAGGATGCAAGAGGCGGAGAGGGCCAGAGGCAGTGGGATGGCGGCGCTGGAGAATGCGAGAGGTAGGGTTGCGATGTTGGGTGTCTGGTTTGCGATTTATATGCAGGGGAGGGGCACATGGGCTGTCTGGTGGGCTGGGCCAGCCCACTTCTTGCTCCTTCTCCTTTTCCCTTTTTTTTCCTCCTTCACCATGCTGTACTGCATTTGTTCACCTTGATGACGTCATCTCACCTCACACCTCACTCCCCAAAGTGGTAAGGCGGTAGTGCGTCTTTACTGCCTGCCTTCCTTGATAACCATGGTTATTACTGCACTGCATTTGAATATGCTACTTCTATTTCGCAAAAGAAAGAAAGAAAGAATATGCTACTTCTACATTCATCGATTATAGTTTTCAAGTGTGCATGGACAAGCTTATGTGGAATTAGTATTGCAAACTACAGCAATAGTTTCCCCATCGCACTAGAGAAATCAAAGATTACCTTTTGTTTCACTTAGTTTCAGCTGCATTGATCATTGGCATTGAAATCATCTCACGCAGGGATATTTATGGGTTTCCTTATCAGTTACTAAATTTATTTACCCATTATTAAATTTCGCAGTTGTTATCGAGGAAATTTCAGAGGATGACAAGCATTCTGCAGGTGAAGTGCAGAAGGGATCAAACAAGAAGCAGAACGGTGAAAATGGTGATAAGTCTCAACTTCAGCTTGCTGCAAGGGCTCGTGCTACTGAATCCTTGGAAAGTGAAGATGAAGATGGCTTTCCTGTATCATTTTCTGAATCAAAGAATAGTTCTGAGAGTGTTTCAAAGAAAAAAGGGGGAAAAGACAAGGAGACTAGCAATGAAGATCGGAAAAGGAAAGGTGGAGCCATTACCGATGCTGGCGACTCTTCGGGGTACATGCTTTCTCACCTTTGGCCCCATAATTTGTTATTAATTCATGGCTGGTAACATGCTCTAATGCTTTGTAATTTACCTGTGGTTCTAGGGATGTAAAGGCTGAAAATGATGGGGCATCAAAGAAAAAGAAAAAGACCATGGACAAAAACACTGCTATGGACAATGAAAATGTAAACAATGATGTAAAGGGGATTAAGCAACAAAATTCTCCAGCTGATCCTGTTAGTGCAAAACAGAAGAAGAAAAACAAGAACACAAGTGTTTCTGAGGCTGGTACTGATGAGCAATCTGTTAAGAAAAGCAATATGTAAGTATCTTAAG
The DNA here is from genome assembly GCA_900205405.1 of Echinochloa crus-galli. NCBI lineage: Eukaryota > Viridiplantae > Streptophyta > Magnoliopsida > Poales > Poaceae > Echinochloa > Echinochloa crus-galli. Next base: position 579,340 of record OAMR01000427.1, read on the forward strand.
ATGCTGCATTGTTTTTTCTTTTCACATGGACATGCTTTTCACATGGTTCTGTATTGTTTGGTAACATTGCCTTTTGCCTATTTTCAGTCACAAAAATGGTGAGGAGGTAACTGTTCAGGAGGCTAATAAAAAAAACAAGAAAAAGAAGGCACAGGACATGAACAAAAGCGAAAATCAGTCACCAAATGGACTTGCAGAGTCAGAGAGCAAGAAGGAGCCACTACAAACTCGTACTTTTGCCAATGGTATGATAATTCAGGAGATGGTGCTGGGCAGACCTGATGGTAAAAAAGCTTCCAATGGAAAGAAGGTAAAGGTTTCTCTCTTCTTTAGCTTCAACGGGATGGTTCTCTCCAAGTTACCATTTAAGTATTTGGAGTTCTCACTGACTCCTGCGATTTTGACATTTGCATACTTGAGTTTCAGTATATTTACATTAGTTGTGTGGGAGCGTATCAGGTGGAAACCAGCCCACCCGTGGAAACTATGGAAACCAAATCTGATCCACACGATGTTGATCCAATGGGCCTCCCACCTCCCATGCATGTCGCCATGCATGTTGGTTTTGCCAATCCCCCCCTTTTGCCAATGGTATGATAATTCAGGAGATGGTTCTGGGCAGACCTGATGGTAAAAAAGCTTCCAATGGAAAGAAGGTAAAGATTTCTGTCTTCTTTAGCTTCAACGTGATGGTTCTCTCCAAGTTACCATTTAAGTATTTCAACTTCTCACTGACTCCTGCGATGTTGACATTTGCATGCTCGAGTTTCAGTATATTTACATTAGTTGTGTGGTTATGATAGATTGGACGTTTGGGCGTTTAAAAAACTTTCCTATATCTGATTTCTCACTGATAACTATATTCCCGTTTACCTCAGGTTGCTATGAGATACATTGGCAAGCTAAAGAATGGAACGATTTTTGACTCCAATGTTAGTGGAAGACCGTTTGAGTTCAGACTAGGTAATTATTTCTTTCTACTGATGTCTTGCTCTCTACCATCACTCAAGATCAATATTGGGGTTGATTTTAATGATACCTTTCCTGCAGGTGTTGGGGAGGTTATCAAAGGATGGGATGTTGGCGTCAATGGTATATAAGCCTTCATCTTGTTATCAAACACATGATTTATCGTGCAGTGCATATTTTCATGCTTTTGGCTCGGTTCTTGTTGACAGGTATGCGAGTTGGTGACAAAAGGAGGCTCACAATTCCACCTTCAATGGCGTAAGATACATACCCATCACATTGTTATGTATTATCAGAAGTTGTTTGTTTCATTCCAGTCCTGATTTATAGCTACTCCTTTCATAGGTACGGGAGCGCCAGAGTGGGGAAGATACCGCAAAACTCCACTCTCATCTTTGATGTGGAGCTGGTGAACGTAAAATGAAGTTGAGGACCAAGATGGCCTGAAAGTCCGTGAGAAACTGAGGCAGTTTCAAAGTTTTGGAGCACACCATCTTTCTTCTGCAATGCCCCATTCCATTGCCATAGTGACATGTTTGCCTTAATTCCTGTCCACATTATGACAATGTAAACTCGTGCGATCCGGGCTGGTTGCAACATTTGCCTGGTTTGCGCTCCCCTTTGGTTCATTTTGGGCAGTTGAGACCTGATTCGATGAGTGAAATGATTAGCCCTGGTGGAGTTTATGTTGCTGCATTTTAGAATTTCAATTTACACCTGCCCCTCCAACTCATTGTTGACTTTGTGGGGGCTTGTTCGTGTTTTGCTGCTAGCTTCCCAAGCGGATTTCTCTCCCTGCAAATAAGCGCCCTGTTCGTGATGGCTTTTTTCGCGTGACTTTTACCGTTTGATAGATCGGGCATGACACTTTTTTCAAAGAATTTATTTGGCCTATATTAGGCTATAGTGAGAGTGAGACCCAGCTCTTCTGCATCTTGTTGTGCCGTTGTGTGCGAATGCGACACCAAGCAAGCAAGCGGCGCCCACGCGGCCACAGCCACGGCCCATCGCTTCCCGAGCGCCGAAATCCAAACGCACGGCATGATGCCTTCGCCACCACCGCCTCCTACCGTGTGCGCTCTCCTCCTCCCCTTCCCCACCTCCGGCCAGCCCCACCCATCCCGCCACCTCTTCCCCCGCCGCCTGCGCATCCGCGGCTCGAAGCCCAGCCCGCCGGGCCTCCCCAAGCCCAGCATCAGCATCGGCACCAGGCCCCCACCGCGCCGCCTGCACGAGGCGGACCGCCGCCTCAGCGCCCTCGTCCACCGGGGCGACCTCGACGCGGCGCTCCGCCTCGTGCGCTCCTCGCCGCGCCCGCCCGACGTGCCCCTCGCCAACCGCCTCGTCCGCGACCTCTGCCGCCGGGGCCGCCCCGCCGACGCCGCGCGCGTCGTCGAGGCGTGCGGGCCCGAGGCCACCGCGGGAACCTACGGCGCGCTCGTCGACGGCTACTGCCGCGCGGGCCTGCTCGAGGACGCGCGCCGCGTCGTCGACGGCATGCCCGCCGCCGCGCGGGCCGCCAGCGCGTACGCCTACAACCCGCTCATCCACGCGCTCTGCGACCGCGGCCGGGTCGCGGACGCGCTCGGGGTGCTCGACGGCATGCTCTGCCGCGGCTGCGCGCCCGACGTCGTCACCTACAACATCCTCCTCGAGGCGGCGTGCAAGGCCAGAGGGCACCGCCAGGCCATGGAGCTGCTCGACCTCATGCGCGCCGAGGGGTGCGAGCCCAACAACGTGACCTACAATGTCATCATCGACGCGATGTGCAGGGAACGAGAGGTCGACCAGGCACGCGAGTTCCTCGACAGCTTGGCTTCTAGAGGTTGCAAGCCCAACACTGTCAACTATAACACTGTCTTGAAGGGATTTTGTAGCACCGAGCGGTGGGAGGATGCCGATGAGCTTCTAGACGAGATGGTCCGAGAGAATTGCCCACCGAGCGAGGCGACCCTCAATGTTATCATGAATGCCCTGTGTCGAAAAGGATTGCTCCAGAAGGTCACACGGTTTCTAGAGAAATTGTCGAAACATGGCTGCACAGCAAATGTTGTTACTTACAATGCTGTCATCAATGGGATCTGTGAGCAAGGGCATGTGGGTAGTGCTCTGGAGTTACTGAGCAACATGGAATCTTATGGTTGTAAACCTGATATCGTCACCTACAACACTCTGCTGAAGGGTCTGTGTAGTGCTGAGCGATGGGAGGATGCTGAGGAGCTAATGGCTAAGATGACCCAGAATGATTGCCTCCCCGACAATGTGACATTCAACACTATAATTAATTTCTTGTGTCAGAAGGGATTGACAGAAATGGGAAAACAGGTTATGCTATCGATGTGTTTGCTGATATGGTGTCACGTGGTTGTATGCCTGATGAATTGACGTACATTATACTCATCGAAGGTTTAGCTTTTGAGGGCTATTTGAAGGAGGCAAGAGAACTGCTAAGCAAGTTGTGCTCTAGAGATGTTCTTTCTAACAGCTTGATCAAGAATGAAGCTTCGTTGTTAAATCAAAATATTCACTCTTCTTGAGTCATGATTAATTCAAGGAATTTGTGCAATTTTGACTTATATATAGTGGTGGAGTAGGTTAGCACTTACACATTGCTTCAATTTTAATTGTATGTTCTCTTTGCTTCAGACATGTTGTAGTGTAGATCTTAGTTCTCTCATTAAGTTCTTTCTGTAACAATGCTGTCCAATATCACGCCCGTTTGGCTGATTGTAGTTGCAAAATTTTATGCACATGTAAAGAATGTGAGCACATTGGATTGTAAACATGATTTGATGTTTACTTTCTGGATGCAGATTTAGTCAAAACACTATCCAAAATGTTAGTTGTTTTAAACTTGTATTTTGGTTCGGCATTCCTTGTTTCTGTTTGATGGATATACTTGCCCCACGATTTAGTGAAATATGCATACAAGTTTAAGGAGCAGCAATATTGTGGGCCTGCACCTTTGTAGTATTTTAGGTTCCTGGAGTTCTTTCTTTATAAACAAGTGATCCATTTTTTAGTGGTTTCTTATATATAAAAGCAAAAATGGACACTAACCCTCTGAGAGCAGTATAGTGTCCTGGAGAGTGGAGATCTGGACTCCATGTTTATGCTATGTCAATTGAATTGGAGTAAATTTCACCTTATGCCAGTTATATTAACCTCTTGGCTCGTGCTGCATATTTTCTCAAACACTCATGCTACATATTTACATGCGGACAACTTTTTTTTTTTCTTCTGCAGCAGTTAGAATTTTGGACCATAAGGGAACTAATATACTTTGAAGTTTGAGCAGGTTATATAAACACTAATATTACCGATATTGCATTATCTGATAGTCTTCTCATTTCTCTTTTATGACCATTGCATGAGTTCATACGTTTTCTTGTTGTAGAGAATTGGGAAAACACCACACACCCTAAGGAAGTTATCTTTTGTGTTTGCACAATGCTGGTTTAGTCAATTTTGACTTCCTTAGACTTCTGTTCTAGTGCTGACGTGGTGAAAGGTTGTACTGCACTTGCCTACTTGGGGTTGCCATCTACTAAGTGTTCAAGACTTTATTTCTTTTAAGTGGAATCTTTGAAAATATCTATTGTTATTCTTTTAAGTGGAATCTTTGAAAATATCTGTCCTCCTATTGATCAGTGTTGTCTTTTTGTCTTACACCTATGGAGGAGAGGCCTAGGCAGCAACATATTTGTGCTATTGTCTTTAGTCTGAAAATCCTAATTGTGCTAAGGTCGGGACTCTTACAGATTGCTCAAGTTCTGACAGATAGAAATTTTCATATTGTAAGGTGTCCTGGACCCCATATTTATGCTATTGTCTTTAGACTGTTATAATCATAATTTTGCATGTTCTCTCAATTCCTGCTCCTTTTTTCTGTTGCTGCAGTTAGGAGTTAGGACATAAAGCAGCTAATATGCTTTGGACCAAGGTAATCTTCTTGTAAGAACTAATATTATCGACATTGCATTAGCATAGCTGTAATCTTCTCTCATTCCACTGTTATGACCATATGACCATTGCGTGAGTTCATACATTTTCTTCTACTTACATCAATGGTAACAAATTAGTCTAACCTTCAGGGTGATTACAATTTTACCAATGTTTGCATCTTACACCCTAGACGGGTTTGCTTTTCTCACTTGTGAAGAGTTTTACTTTGACTTTGTTAGGCTAGGTTAGCTTGTACTCCCTCTTTTTTTTTAATATATGACGTTTAGGACCTGAACTAATTAGCTTGTCCTAAACGTCGTAGTAGCATCGTTTAAAATTTCTTATTATGCTATGGTGCAATTCCTTAATTGTGCAGAATATGCAAGACTGCAGAAACTCTACAAGACTGCAACCTGGATGCCTCGGAAAGACCGAATCTGGGTTATGTTTATGTATGATCCACCTTTTACTTATCTCTGTTTTGCTCCTCATATGGATGGTCATTTTCCTTTGACCAAATTTGCGGTGCGTATAGTCGCCACCATTTGGTTGAGTCGACGGGATAATCCTTCTAAAATGGTCCACTGGAGTTACTTTGTGTGTTTGAATAATGATGGTTTAGTCTATTTTAACTTGCCTACACTTTTCTAGAGCTAAGTGGTGAAATATTGTACTGCACTTGCCGACTCTGGTTTCCATATACTAATCGTTGAAACTTTTATTCTCTTATTAAGTAGAAAATCTTGGAAAAATATCTGCCTCCTATTGATTCATCATTACTTTTACGCCCTCTATATTTAAATATATTACATTTAGAACAAGCTAATTTACACCTATGGAGGCCCAGGTGGCAACATGGCATGGCCGCATGGTAGTATCTTAACCCATGGGGCATGGGCCTCGAGTCTTGAATTGATGTATGTTCTTTCCTGTGCGTCAGGCCGTCAGCTGTACAAGTTTAAGACCAAAGGTACACCAAACATCACAAAATTTCTGAACTTATATTGTTTTTGCAGTTAACCTAGCTTCCGGTGCCTGAGGACTTCTTGCTGGGGTATCTTAAACAGTCCACTGCTCCAAGTAAATCATCCCTGTTAATAGTATAGACATGCAATCTCTTGTGTACAATCATTAATGAATATACAGTCACAAGTTTAGTCTCCCTACTTTCTTTGACATCTAGCTCTAATATGTTATCAGACACGCTATCTCCACCACTTACCCAATCGGCCAACACAATTGAAGGTGAAAGGAGAAGCAGGAGGGTGACACAAAGTCCTCAATGCACCATCAACCACGGATCGATGACATCATTTTCTGAGCTAGCACGTGTAATGTTACTTGTGCAGGGGGGGGGGGGGCGATTGAATTTTACACGGCAAGAGATAAATTAAATGTATATATACGACTAGACCATTTAGATTTTGTAGACCATATATATGAATTAATTTTATAGCCCGATATATGTAGTACTTAATAAATTATGCGTGCGTTTTTCTTCGTGTACTTGCATACTGTCCTCCATAGTAATAAAGTGGCAGTATTTTTTGATATCCATGTTCGTATATACTCTACATCTCTGTTTTGAGTTTTGGGTGATGAGCTCGAATGTCCATGGGCGCATGTTCTCTGGTCGAAATTTCGACACGCTTATGGATCGAGACGGTTGGCACGCCTATAAATACTTGGTGGCGTTGGTAGGCTTAAATGCACAAACCGACAAAGATTGGTGGCATCAGGGTGCAGCAATGGCCGCCCCGAAATCCATAGCCTTTTCTGCCGTCCTGTTCCCGGCCATAGCCATGGTTCTCCTGCTTGTGGCTTCTCCCGCGCTAGCACGACCCCATGGCGCATTCCCTACCCCCTCCAGCAACAGCCAAGGCGGAGATGGGGAGCGTCGCAGCCTCGCGGAGGCCACTGTCAATGAGACTGCGGGTGCCATCATTGTCGTACAAGTGCTGCCGCGAACAATTCCACTTTCAATAGCTTGATTACCCCTGTGGTTACTCAACTCACCACTGAATTAAGAAATATCCGTTACAACACAACTGTAACAGTAATAGGGTGAGAGAATACACGGTTGATTGATAGCACGCTTGCTACGTATGAATAAGCTGTCCTGCTCAGTGTATGATGAATAAGGTGCTGTGCATTATGTCATGTTCTGTCGTTGTGAGGTACTCCTATGTGTGTTGTGCGCCTCCCGAAAAAAAATATACCACATACGTACATATATACTGGCGGAATGTTAAGTGTTTTAAATACTAATATCAAGTACATGTATGTACGCCCTATATAAGTGGAAGAACCTTTTGTTGCGCAAATGTGCAATTTCAGAATTATGCAAAGCCTGCATGACTGCAGAAAGCCCTCCAGCTTGGATGCATGATCGACTTTTACTTATCTCTCTTTAAAAAAAACAAATACTGACAGGTTAACTGTGGGTCTATATATTGATAGAGAAGGAACTTTTACTTGTATCTCTTCTCTGGTTGCTCCTGAATCCTGATATGGAGGCCATCTTCGTTTGACCAGATCTGTGGCGTGTATAGCATTTTTTTTTCAAGTGCTAAAGTGGTGAAAGGCTGTAGTTTGCAATTGTCTATTGAGGTTGCCATCTACGTGTTCAAACATCTATTCTCTTAAGTGGAATCTTGGAAAATATCTGCTCTCCTACGGAAAATATATTGAATCAATGGAACTATCAAATTAGATCAACCTTCAGGGTGATTAACATTTTACCAATGTTTGTGTCTTACACACTAGACTGGTTAACATGTACCCCTTCTTTAATATACGACATTTAGGACTAACTTGTTCTAACCATCATTTATTTATAACCGGATGGAGTAGTATCGTTTAAAAATTATTTTTATGGTATGGCGTGATAACTGAATTATGCATAATGTGCACGAGTGCAGAAAGCCCTCCAACCTGCATGCCTGGTCTTTTAGATCCCAAATTCTACCCTTACTGTAAAAAAGAAGATTTTCATCACATCAAATGGATTACTAAATGTAGATGAAATCAAAAACTAACTGCACAGTTTTGTTGTACTCTGCGAGACGAACATTTTGAGCCTAATTAATCAATTTTTAGATAATTTTTTTACAAATACAAACGAAATGCTACAGTGGCGCACGCACTACAAGGTGCCAAATTTGAGGTGCAAATTTTGCATCTAAACAAGGGCTTGGAAGATCAGATTTGGGGTATGCACGGTCACCTTTTACTTATCTCGGTTGGTCCCGATATCGATGGTCATCTTTCTTTGACCAAAATTGTGGTGTGCATTAGCACTTCGTTTTCCTAGTGCTAAAGGGGGTTAAAGGTTGCCATATCGTTTTTGGGGGACCGCGCCATGCAGTCGATCGGAGAGGAGAGGAGGAAGAAGAAAAGAGAATAAAGGAGCTTGAATTAGGGTTTTGGGGTTGGGGGATGAGGACCAGACTCTAGAGGGGGGGCCGAGGGTGGCTTTCAGTCCGGCGGTGGGTGGAGGAGAGGCGGCGGAGACGCTGCCGACCGGGCAACGGAGGACAGCCGGTGGGGAGGGCCGGTGGCAGGGTGACGGCTGACCCGAGAGGTTCAGGAGGACAAGGCCGCAGGCGGTGGGCAGGAGGAGGGCGGCCGGCATGGTGGCGAGGTCGCCGCCGGCCGTGGACGGTGCGGGAGGTGGCGGGGAAGGAGGAGGCCGGGCACGGCGGCCAATCAAGAGAGGTTCGGAAGGACAGGGCGGGCGGCGGTGGGAGGGAGGTGGACGGACGGCCGACGGCGGGCAGCGGCGGGTTGTAGACGGTGACCGGAGTTTGAAAACTTACGGTCGACTGTAAACTAAAGTCGCCCGTGAAAGGTTATAGTTTGCACTTGCCTACCAAGGTTGCCACCTACTATAATATTGCAGCGGAATCTTGGAAAATATGTGCTGCTCCTATTGATTCAGTGTATCCTTTCTAGTATCCCACACCTATGGGGGCCCAAGTAGCAACATGTCATGGGCCTTGAATCTTGAATCGACGTTTGCTCTTTCAATCACCCCGTAACTCCTAACAAAAAAATCTCTGAACCTGTGTTGTTTTTGCAGTTTGACTCGAACAGTCCACTGCTCCACGTAAAACCTCCCAGGTGGAGACACAGACACCATCCAAATGCCTTTTCCGTCGGTGTGCTTCCTGCCATCGGTAAAGCTGCCTAACCACCACCACGTCCTGAAAAGGTGCCGCCGTCGACGCATCATCTACTGTTCTTTCTTCTCAAAAAGCGGCTGAGATGTTGGACTGGGCGAGCATACAGCATTGTATGTTGTGCGTACGTTGCTGCTCGTCGTTCGTAAGCCAGTGTGTACACTCCAAAAGCTTTTTTCCCGGCTTATCGCTGCCGGAATTGTATGTATATACTCCGTATATGGCTAGACCATTTAGATTTTGTAGACCGTATATGAATTTAATTTTGTAGCCGTATATGTAGTACTTAATAAATTATGCGTGCGTTTTTCTTCATGTACTTGCATACTCTCCTCCATACAGAGGTCAAGGTCCAATCACGTAATCAAGCGGCACCATTTTTTGAGTTTTGGGTGATGAGCTCGAATGTCCATGGACGCAAGTTCTCTGGTTGAATTTTCGACACGCAAATGAAGGTAATGGAGACGGTTGGCATGCCTATAAATACTTGGTGGCATTGGTAGGGATTGAATGTACAAACCGACAAAGATTAGTGGCATCAGGGTGCAGCAATGGCTGCCTCGAAATCCATATTCTCTGCCGTCCTGTTCCCGGCCATCGCCATGGTTCTCCTGCTTGTGGCTTCTCCCGCGCTAGCACGACCCCATGGCGCATTCCCTACCCCCGCAGAGGCCGCCAACAGTCAGACAACGGATGTCGTCATCGTCGTAGAAACGCCAAGCATTAATTCCGAGTTTTTCACTGACTTGGTTAGCCCTCTGGTTAGTCAACTCATCCCTGAATTAAGAAACCGTGGCAACACAACCGTAATAGTTAAGATATTACACGGTTGACGGATGGCACGCCTACATACGTATGAATAAGCTGCCCGGTCAGTGTATGAATAAGGTAATAAGGTGCTGTGCGTGTACGCCAGCATCTCAGGAGGCTTTTACCTGTGTGCCATTAAGATAAGGGTCTCATATCTATATGCTCCAAAATTTTCACTAGGCATCTGTGTGCCATCCAAGTTTATTTTGGTTACCCGCGTCACAAACTAACAGAACCCGGCCCTGACACGTGGGACCCACGATGTGAAATGACCATTTTGCCCCTTACTACATCCCTGATCCTCTCGGTTTCCTGTACAAAAAACGTGTAGAATTTTTTTAAAATACGTAAAAAATCAGAAAAATGGTAAATAAATTTAAAAATGTAAAAATGCAGTAAACTTTTAGAAAATTTTTAAAATGCGATAAAAATAAGAAAAATTGTAAATAATTTTTAGACAGCATAGAAATTTGTAGATAATTGGAAAAATTAGAAAAAATAGGTACAAGGTTTGGAAAAAAATTAAGAAGAACACATGTTCATGACCATTGCATATACCAACAAATTAACTAGTTCATAAGCTTGTTCATATCACCCACATTCAAGCAAATAAGTTCATTGGATTTCATCACATTTGGTTCACATAAACCACAAATGTCCACAAATGTCAGGAGGATTGAAGGGGACGTCGGGCAGGGACGACGCAGGCGGGACGTGGATCTGCGGCGGGCCACGGCCTGGCCGGCGGCGGGGCAGACCGGGCGCATGGGCCCTGGAAGGCGCTGGCCGGCGTCGGGGCAGGCACTGGCCGGCGGCGGGGCAGGGCCTGGCCGGCGGCGCGCCAGGGCCTGGCAGGCGGCGGGGCGGACTGGGCGCGCGGGCCCGGGTCTCCCCAGGCCTGGCCGGCGGTGGGGCTAGGCCGTCCAGCGCCGGGGCTAGGGTTTGGCCCTCTCCTCCTTCCGGTCGGCCAGCGCGAGAACGATCGGGCGACAAGGAGAGACAGAGAGGATCAGGGAGAGGAAGAGAGATGTAGTCAGGGGAAAATGGTCATATCACATCGTGGGTCTCACGTGTTAGGGCCGGGTTCTGTTAGTTTGCGACGAAAATGGCACACGGGTAACCAAAATAAACTTGGATGGCACACAGGTGCCTAGTGAAAATTTTGTGGCATGTGAGTATAAGACCCTTATCTTAATGGCACACAGGTAAAAGCCTCACATCTCAGCCATGTGTGTACGGTCTTTTTTTCGAAAAGGGATGCTTTATTAATTTTTCAGTTAGATACACCGAGGTGATACACCGCCTGAAAAAAAGATCCCGGCCTCTGTCAAACGACACACAACCAAAAAATAACAGTTTTTCTCGACCTCCGGACTCTAAGAGCCGCCAATCCTAAGACTAGACTGCCACCCAAACGCCCGGGCAAAAATAGTCTTGGCCACTTGGATCAAGCACTGCGACGCTGCTACAAGACTGTCCTGCAATGAAGGCCGTTGAAGGATAGACCATGTGCGGAGCCAATGCGACGTTTTGAAGATAACCTGCAAAAAATTTGGAGATTTGTTATCAACAACCACTGCATTTCTGTATCGCCAAACCGCCCAACATAAGGCTGCCGTGCCTACAAATATCAGAGGTTTAAAATTTTGTGGTACTAAATTCAGCCAACCATTAAACATATTAGACACACTAGATGGTTTAGGTAAACCCCAAGCCGCATAGACCGAAGCCCATACCATACGTGTGCAGAAAACACACTGTTTACTGCCATTCCAATTTCGTTTGGCCAGATTGTCCTTAGTGAGAATAACTCCTCTCTTTAAAAACCATAAAAAAATTTTAACCTTTGGTGGAAGTTTTTTTTTGAAGGAAAACTGTGGGGGAGTTCCCCACAACACTTAATTAAAAAAACCAAAAGGAAGAAGTACATACTTACAACATAATTACATGAGGGAAAAAACGGGAAGAAAAGACTGAAAACTGAAACCGAGGGAAAACAAAAGGCTTGGCAGGAACACAGATTAGAGAAAACTAGAAAATGGACTCAATCCAAATTGAGATTGCTGCTCTATGTTCCTCACGAAAGTGAAGGAGTTGTAGCAGGACTTGGTTTTTGAAATTCCTAGTCCAAGTTCGAATGGAGGAGCTTGCACCCTCAAAGATGACTGCATTTCAGGTCTTCCAAATTTCCCATGACGCTATGATAAAGACATCCATAAAGAAGCCTTGCACAAATTCCTGTTTAGCATTGGTGATTCTTTCATGAATATCTAATGACATATCCCATCGAAAGTGCAATTTGTTCCAGCGCGTCCTGGCGAAAGGGCAACCAAAGAAAAGGTGATCCCTATCTTCCTCAGCATTCTCCTAAGACAAAACACAAAGAATGCCTGACTGAGTGTGGAAATGTCTTCTACGCATGATGTCTTTTGTGTTCAGCCTATCCACGACCATCAGCCAGATGAAAACTTTAACTCTTGGAGTGCATTTAGATTTCCAAAGCCAGGTGTATATTGGGCTTGCTGGAAATCCTGAAAATACAAAACTATAGAATCGGCTGGATGTGTAGATAGCATTACCCCAGATAAAGTACCAATGGTCCTTTATATTTGGTCTGTATGGCACCTGCTGCAGATATTCTTGTAGATGTTGCAATTCTTGAAAAGCTTCATGGGAGAGCGGGAGGGTAAATAAGCAATCAAGGTCAACAGCTTGAACTACATCTTTCACCGATATTAAAGGATTAGAAGCAAATGAGAAAAGCCTTGGAAAGGAGTCTGCAAGCACATATGAACAGCAAAGATCTTCCCAGAACAGCACAGTAGATCCATCACCTAATTCACATCTAGCAACACCTCTGTATAAAGTACTGAGCCTTAGAATATCTTTCCACCAAAATGAGCCAATTTCCTTAGTACCATGTGGTACCTTGCCCTCATAATATGTTGACCATATCAGGTTGACCCATGGTATATCTTGTTTGCCATAGAATTTGTGCAGCTGTTTAAGTAGTAAGGCATCATTTTGCAGTCTGAGGTTCAAAATTCCGAGGCCACCTTTTTTCTTTGGTAAGGAGACCATTGACCAAGCTGCCAAATTCCCTCCTTTTTTTGGATAGATCATTTCCTCTCCAGAGACATTGTTTCCGGGCACGGTCAATGTTGTCGATAACTCCCTTGTGTAATTTGATGGTACACATGGCATATAAACAAGTTGGAGTGATTACTGAGTTTACTAGTTGCAGCCGGCCTGAGTATGATAGCAATGAGGAGCATGATGTTAGACGACGCTCAATCCTGTCCATAATAGGAGAAAAATCTTCAATTTTTGGTTTTGTAGTACCCATGGGTAAACCAAGGTATGTGAATGGCATGGTGCCTATCTGGCATCCAAAAGTTTCAGACAGACTGACCAAGTTCTCCTCAGTGACATTGATGGGTATTATTTGAGATTTGCTGTAATTAACTTCTAGGCCTGTACTTTCTGAAAAAACTTGTAAGATTTCTTTGATATGTTGCAATTGGGGTTGGCTGGCCTGCATGATCATGACGGTGTCGTCGGCATACTGCACGATGGGAAAATCATTATCCCCTTTCGGGAGAGGCTCATGTAAAAGACCATCATGGTATGCCTTATTGATTATCACTTGCAACAGCTCAGCTGCTAATACAAAGAGAAGGGGGGATAAGGGGTCACCTTGGGGTACCCCTCTTTTACACTTGAATTGTTTCCCTGGAACCCCGTCGAGAAGTACAGATGATTGAGCTGAAGAGAACAGCAAGTTGATCCACTGAAGCTATTTGTTTGGAAATCCCATGTTCCTCATGATTTCTAACATCGCACAATGTTCTACTGTGTCAAAAGCTTTGGCGAAATCCAACTTTAGAATGATGATTTCCCTCTTAGATTGGTGGCATTGGTGTATATATTCATAGCACCATGCCAAGCAATCTTGGATGGATCTTGATCTGAGGAAACCATATTGGTTAGCGTGCAATAGCTTGAGAATGACCACCTGTAACCTTTCTGCCAGAAGCTTGGTTAGGAGCTTGATGCTGCAATTTAGAAGTGAGATTGGTCTAAAATCATTGAGTGTCTCAGGGTTATGTATCTTGGGCACCAAGGTTATGAAAGAGTTATTAATGGCCTCAAGATCAATGTCACCATCATAGAAAGCGTTACATAGTTTATAGTAATCCTCCTTGACAATGTCCCAACATTTTTTCATAAACATTCCATTGAACCCATCAGGCCCTGGTGCCTTGTCAGTAGGCATCAGTTTGATGATTCTATCAATTTCTTCCCTTGTAAAAGGCTGCACTAGACTAGCCAAGTCCACCTCTTGGGAAAACAACTCATCTAAATCTCATTGGTGGTCGTTCAGTCACCCCCATTCTGCTCTTAAAAGAGGACCAGATTAGTGCAGCTTTACCCTCATGATCAGTAATGTCCTGTCCATAGTCATCCCTAAGTTGGGTGATGAGATTCTTCCTATATGATATTGTGGCCATTGCATGAAAAAACTTGGTACACTCATCTCCATATTTGACTTTATTTGTCGTAAACCTCTTCTTCCAGTATATGTTTTTGTATTTCAGTAGGTTCATCAGTTGGCATTTGATGATCTCTCTAAAATTCCATTCCAAGTCATACAAGGGTCAACATTCTTCTAGGCTGTCAATGAAAAAGATGACTTTGTTGTATTTATCAATCAAACCTTGTAAATTAGAGAGCTTCATGCTCCAAGCTTTGAGCACTTGTCGGAGGTTTTTAAGTTTTGCAGCTAGCACTGAAGGGAGACTCTTCTTATGCCGTGGGTTTTGCAACCATGAAGCCTTCACCACATCCAAGAAATCAGCTATCTCAGGCCAATAATTTTCAAAACAAAAAATATTGGATTTTGGAATACTAGTGCTGATGCTGATTTTGCATGGTATGTGGTCTGATATGGGCTTGGAGAGTGGCAAGACCATTGAGTTTGGGAATTGAGAGGTCCACTGTACTGTCGTGAAAAACCAATCAAGTTGTTCTAGCAGCGGATCATGTTGCATATTACTCCAAGTATATGCTCATCCTTTGATGGGTAGCTCTATAAGCCCCAACTGTCCTATGGCATCATTGAAGATAAAAGTATCATTTAAATTGCACCAGGCTTATTGCGATCTTCCAGCGATCTATAGAAATTGAAATCCCCCAAGAAGATCCAGCTCTCTAGAGGGTGGATTTGCTGATCTTTAAACCACAGCATGAACTGAGATCTGGCTGGCTCTAAACATGGTCCATATACCACAGTCAACTTCCAATTTTCTCTGTTATGATTTGAGATAAAATTCATTGTGATGGCAAAGTTTTGTTTTTCCAGAGTATGACCATCAAACACACTGCTGTTCCATATTACCAGAATACCACCAGAGGCTCCACATGAGGGAATGTAATCAAATTTGTCAAATCTTTTTGGGGCAAACTTTCTAATATATGGAGTGTCAAACACTTCTCTTTTGGTTTCCTGTAGGCAGATAATAGAACAAGTGGAAGTTTTGATTTCCATAGGTTTTTATTTGTGTTCGGAACATTTTGGTAAATCATGGCCAGATAATGTGTTTTCACAGAGAAAACACCTGTCGGGTCCAAACTCCATTTAAATTCAACTCCTTCGTCAGTGAGATTTATATTTGCCAGCCTTGCTACTAGATTATTCCATATTACCAATTTAGGTCCAATCAGATCTCTCCGCCAGGATATATTGGGAAACTCTGTACTAAGTACTTCTGCCACCGTATCCTGCTTTTTTCTAGCGATGTTATAAAGTTGAGGATATTGATCACGCAGAGGCCTGTTGCCTAACCATTTATCTTCATAGAATCTTATCTGAGACCCATCCTTGATAGTGAAGGTGCCAAATTTTAGGAAGTCATTCTTAACCTTCATAAGCCCGGCCCAAAAGTGTGAGTCCCCGCTTTTCCATTGGACCTGAACCAGAGGCTTGGTCCCTAGATATTTGTTGTGAAGAATCTGTTGCCAGGTACCATCCGTTGTAAGCAGACGATACAGCCACTTGCTTGTGAAGAATCTGTTGCCAGGTACCATCCGTTGTAAGCAGACGATACACCCATTGTCCCTAGTCCTCCTTAATCCTGTGAAAGACACAGGATACTCCATCTAGCTAATCTGTACTTCCTCTTATGCTCATCACTTTGCCAAAAGAATCTAGACCGGTAGTGATCCAACTTCTTACGAACCCCTTTTGGAATTTGGAAGAAAGACATCATATACATCGGTAGACTGCTAAGAACTGAATTGATTAAAGTTAGCTGGCCTCCGTATGAAAGGTTTTTCCCTTTCCAACTGCTGAGGCGACTCTCAAAACACTCCTGGATCCTCAATCAGTCATTATTAGCCAATTTTTGAAAATGGATAGGAATACCTAGGTATTTGACTGGGAAGGTTCTAGGGTTACAACCAAACAGTTCTTTATATTGGTCTTCAAAGTTCTTAGCCTCACCAAAACAATAAATTTCACTCTTGTGAAAATTTATTTTGAGTCCCGATTACTGCTCAAACGCACAAAGAATATTTTTCATGTTCTGAACATGTTCCAAGTTGTGGTCTAAGAACAAAATTGTATCATCAGCATACTGTAGTATGGAAAGTCTGCCATCAATCAAGTGGGGTACCACACCTTGTATCTGATTATTCGTTTTAGCCCTGTTAATTAGGAGTGTGAGCATGTCTACGACTATGTTAAAAAGGATGGGTGATAGTGGGTCTCCTTGTCTGAGTCCTTTTTTTGCCTGGAAGAATGGACCTATTTCATCATTGACATTAATCGCGACACTTCCACCCAAAATAAAAGATTTAATCCACTCAATCCATTTGAAGGAAAAACCTTTTAACCGGAGCGTCTGTGTTAGAAAATCCCATTTGACTTTATCATAGGCCTTTTCAAAATCAATTTTGAATATAATTCCGTTTTGGTTTCTTCTGTGTAGTTCGTGTACTGTCTCATGTAGGATTACTACCCCTTTCAAAATGTTCCTACCTCTCATGAACGCGGTTTGAGTAGGACTGATAATGTTATCTGCTACTGAGTTAATTCTGATCGTTGCCACCTTCGTAAAAATTTTGAAGCTGACATTCAGTAAGCAGATAGGCCTATATTGCTGTATTTTATTAGCCTCTTTAACTTTGGGTATCAAAGTTATGACTCCAAAATTGAGACTGAACAGCAGGAGTTCTCCGGTGTGTAATTCGTGGAACATATTCATCAAGTCCCCTTTGATTGTTTCCCAAAAATGTTGATAAAACTCAGCCGGAAAACCATCCGGTCCGGGTGCTTTATTGTGTTCCATACTAAATATTGCTTCTCGAACCTCCTTTTCAGTAAAGGAGCCGTGAGAAATTCGTTTTCTGTCTGAGTCACTTGTGGAATATCCTCTATTCTCTCATCCAGGCTAAAGTGACTTTCTTCCGGAGGACCGAATAGACCTCTGTAAAATTGGGCAATGTACTCTTTGAGATGTTGCTGTCCTTCTATTCTATCACCTTCGTGGTCTAGGGAAAATATTCGTTTCTTCCGATGTTTGCCATTTGCCACCATCTGGAAATACTTGGTATTATTATCTCCCAAAAGGACGTCATTTACTTTGGCTCGTTGGTAAAATCTCAGTTCCTCCTCTCTCAGGAGCTTTATGAGATCATCACGAGCCTTTTCCAGTTGTTCTCTCTCCCCGCCGGTTAGAATTCTCTGTTCGGCTTGCGTGTCAAGCATTGTCACAATATGTTGGAATTGTGCTTTTTGAGTTTTATACATTCCATGGTGATGGTGAGCCCATCCCCGGAGATGTGTTCTTAATGCTCCCATTTTTCTATTCCAACGTTGGACTGAGTTTTGCCCTTGGACCGAATAATTCCAAATCTCTCTGACCTTTTCTTTAAAGTCCTCCTGAGTCAGCCAAAGTTCCATCTTGAACTACTTAGGCTGGCCAGAGAAGGCTGGGTCTCCCGTTTCTAGAATCAACGGAGTGTGATCTGAAATCCCGCGATCTAAAGCTCGAACTGTAACCAAGGGGTATTTTAGTTCACATTTAGTACTCATCAAAAGTCTATCCAATTTTTCATAGGTTGGATCCAGAAGTGAATTAGCCCAGGTGAATTGTTTACCTGACAACTCGATCTCCCGAAGATCGAAAATATCGATGACTGCATTGAATAGAAAAGGCCATCTAGGATTAAAACTGTTTTTATTCTTTTCTCTACTGTGTCGCATTATATTAAAATCCCCCCTATCAAAACAGACAAAGGGTTCTGTTGGCAGGTTCGTACTAATTCCGACAGAAAGTCAGTCTTAAAATCTTCCTGAGCCGAACCGTACACCGCCATCAGTATCCATTTAAAGTCATCTTGTCTATTTCGCAGATGGAATTTAACAAAAAATTCCCCTTCGCCGATAACAGAAAGATCCAATACTAAGAAGTTGATGCCTAAGAGAATTCCTCCAGATCGACCCCTAGGTGGCAAGCAGTGCCAAGAGAAATCTGCTCCACCTGATAAATGAGTCAGATTCGCTCGAGACATATCTTGCTTACCAGTCTCCATAATCGCAACAAAATCCAGGTTATGATCCTTTATTGCCTCTGAAATATACCGGTATTTAGCCAAGTCTAAAAGACCTCTGCTATTCCAGTAAAAGCCTTTCATTTAGTAACCTTGTTGTTTTGTTTTTGCTGCCTATGGCGGTCTTTATTTTTCTTAGACGCAGACTTAGTCCTACGACCAGATACCTGGAGATCACATATCTTTGTGTCCAAGTCCAAATCATCTAGGTCCACATCTGTTAAATCCTTCACCAAGTGCGATAGAAGATCGTTATTAATCTCATGATCTTCTCCATCACTATGGTCAAAAGGGTTATCCTCTAAATTTAATTTTTCTGCACTCTGAGGTTTAGGTTGTACCACGGTTTTGTCAATCTGAATTCGCTTAAGTGCACTGTAGGATAGGTTAATTGCATCCGTGCTGCGACCTAACAAAACCCCAATGGAGTTTAAATTAGCAATGCACGTGTCTTTTGATATCTTACCACCACTGAAGTGTGTCGGAGTTGCCGAGGACGGCGATGCTGGGATACCGTCCAGGTTCCTAGCCGCTGCACGCTTCATAGCTCTCGCCAATACCAACTCATATGAAATAGGTAGTCCATCATCAGACAGAGTATTGTTAGTTCTCGCACTAAGGCGTTTGCCGTCAACAATAAATGATCCGTTGACAGGAGTGTCCAGACCCAAACCTGTATTGGTCGATCCCAATGCCTTCCCGCTTCCAGGTGTTAGCGGCGCCAATGGACCGTCTGAGGCCAAATTAGGTTGAGGTGAAATACATTGAGTAGAATTTATGCCATAATTGCTACATCTAGGGGATGAAACAACTGACTGAATCCCATTATTTTCAATTGAATTAGACAATACAAGTTTGTTGGGCAGCTCACCTGTGGTAGACACAACCGGAGATGCCGACGAAGTCATGGTCAGCCCCTTCCCTGCCCCATCTTCAACTTCCTGGATGGCCGTGCCCTCGTTGGCCGCACCCAGGTCGATTTTCCCCTCCTGGCCATCGGACACAGCCCCAGCCAGGCCATCCGCAGAGCCAAACACTGCCTGGCCAGCCGCAGCCTTGCCAGCCGCAGAGCCAGCCACAGCCTGGCCAACCGCTACCTAGCCAGCCGCAGCCTGGCCAGCCGCAGAGCCGGCCATGGCCTGGCCAGCCGCAGAACTGGCCACAGCCTGGCCAGCCGCTGCCTGGCCGGCCGCAACCTGGCCAGTTGCAGAGCCGGCCACTCCTGGCCAGGCGCAGCAGCAGCCGCATCCTTGCCAGCCACATCCTGACCAGCCGCCGCTGCTTGGCCAACACTAGCCGCATCCTTGCCAGCCGTTGACTGTCTACTCGCAGCAGCCACCACAGCCTGGCCGGCCGCGGCCAGGCCAGCCACGGCCTGGCCAGCCGCCACCTGGCCGATCGTTGGCCTAGCCAGAGCCTGGCCGGCCAAAGTAGCAGGTTGGCCGGCTGCAACCCCAGAAGGCGCCTGGCCAGCGGCAGCAGTCACGCCGCCCATCCCTTGACCGAAGGTGGCCGACACAGACTCGGCCAACAACATTTGTCTCATCTCGATCCTCGGTTGCATGTTTGATGTACCTACAATTTCAAAATCACAACTTCACAACGTGAAATTCTGTTGTATAAATTGGAATGACATGGAGGTGACATAGACTCGAGGTACTTACTTTTATTTTTGTCAATGTTGGTGCGAAACCCACCCTTCGGTGGAGTCACTGCAACAGAAGGCAATTGTTCGCCGTCTTTCAACATCACCAAAGGCTTCCATGGTGGACATGGTCTATTTTTCCCTAGCGGTGTGATAGCCAACTGCATAGGAACTGTTCCATTCCCACCTTGTTTATCCTTTTCCCCCACTAGCATCTTCGTTCTGCGCTCCATCACCTCTCATTTTCTTTACAGCCGAGGACTCATTATCATGGTCCCCACCACCTTTGTCAGTACCGGATCCATCCTGATCCATAAAATCAGAAGAATCTGTCTGAGCAACCGCCGGCTTAAATCCCTCACCTTCCAATGTATAAGTAATATTGTATCCGACATTGCCAAACACAAGATCAGTGGTCATTGGAAGCAATTTTTTATCCACAACAACAACCTTCACCCGGATAATTCCTTTCTTTCTGTACGTAAGCATATCGACCTCTCTAGTACTCCCAATTTCTTTGCCCAGAGCCCAGAAAACAAGAAAGTGCCTGTATTTGTGTGGAACATTAGTAATGTGCACCCACACCTCTTCTAGCACATAGGCTAACACTATATCTTGGTCAATCTGCCACTCAGAAACTATAATTGTGACACCATGGTTCTTCAACTGATACCCAATGTCAACCATGCTTTGTAAGGTCTCATCATTAGGGAAGGCTACCAAAAAACCCAGGTTGGGAAGGAAAAGCCCGACACACCGACCCGGCTGCAACGCCCATAGGGCCTCCTATTGTGCCTCGACAGTCTTAGCACCGGTACTCCGACCCGGCTGCAACGCCCATAGGGCCTCCTGTTGTGCCTCGACAGTCTTAGCACCGGTACTCCGGCATACGACACACCGATCCGGCTACAGATAGCACGATCTGGCCCTCGCAAAGCCCAGCTTCAGGTACGCATGACCTGGACCCCGTGACTCCGACTTCAGATACGTACTACCTGGCCCCCAACACTCTTAGTACCGCGCTTGGCACACCTACTCGGGGAAAGGCCCAATCGCCCCAAAAGACTAGTCTGATAGGGGAAGGGTGGCTCTCCCTTTTAAGATGGCTTCCCCCTCCCTAGCTAAGCAAGGTGAGATTATTCTGAGGCTCACACGGTCGCCGCCCGACTACAATTGGGCCTGGCCCATTTTTGTTGCGTCTTTACCAACGGGTAATAGTGGAGGAAGATGTCCTCATCACCAGCCCCACTCCAACCTTATAATTCTGGCAATTTCAGTTTGTATCACATCTGCAGTAATCGGTGGCCCAGTCACAGTTACCAGACCTGTGGGGCCTTGATCTGGTGTCTCCAATTTGTAATCAACATCAGCAACTTGAACAAAGGCTAGTTCTTTCTTAACTAACCCATAAAAAGTCGTGATGTCTCTAGGCCACTTCAAGATTGGGTATTTAGTTGATAAGTGTGAATTCCTCTTGTTACAAATAACGCAATCTAAATCAGCCTGGCATTCCTCATTAACATGACCATTGCACTTACATCGGAAGTAGAAGGCCCTTTTCTTCTTCAATGATTGATCAGCCCAATACTGCTCATTGAGTAGATGCCTCGCCTCTCCCGTTGCACTGTCCTCAGCGTGTGGAACCGGGGAGGATCCCCGTATTGGCTTCCAAGTTCGATGGGTATCGCCTCGGCCAGTACCACTTCCATCACCATGCCTGGCTTAAGCGTGGTCACCACGCCCTGCTGGCCCCCGTCCGTCATGGTCCTGGCCTTGATCACCACGGCCAGCCTACCCACAACCAGGGTCGCCACGGCCGCCCGTCCCGCAACCAACGTCTCCTTGGCCACGGCCAGCGTCGCCTCAGCCACGGCCAGCGTCGCCGCGGCCACCCGGACCCCGACCACCTTGTGGATCGCCACGGCCAGCCAGCGGCCAGCCTCCGTTCGATCGGCCCGGTCGACGTAGCGGCGACCATGGGGCGGAGCTCGGGGATGGTTGTGGGGCATCGCCGCCTTAGCAACCTCGACGTACGAGCGCTGTTGGGATGATCCCGAGACAGCGGAAGCCCTTGGCGGCGGCGCAGTTCGTGACAGAAGGAGCGAGTTCGCAACAGATCCTGGCGTCGTAGGTGGGTTGACCAAAGCCATCGATGTTCTAGCGGGCCGATCTGAGAACACGGCCCACCAGGGCTCACATCCCTGATTACGGGCCCGCCGCATCACCCCATTATTTTGCACAAGCGGAGTCTCCTCGGAGTCCAATTTGTCTCTCAATTGATTTGGAAAGAAAGCTTTTAGGGTAATTTGGGATGGTTTTCTTTTTGGCAGTGGACCCTTCCATGATTTCATAACAAAACCTTTTGGTTTCGCTACATGATCAGAGATGCCAGTACTGTTATTTGTATGAACTTGATCAAAATACGACGATTTTTCATCGACCGTCTGATCGTGTTCCCACCATCATGTTCCCTTCGGAAAGCCTACTTGGTCCCAAAAACTTTCAATTATCATGTCATTGCTTTCCCGATTGGAAACTTTCAATGCTTCCTTCTTCAATTTGACATGTTCATTTGCTTCTTCTGGAGTAAATCCTGCCATGATACATTCATGGTAGGCCTCCTCAAATTTGCAAGACAGTTCAGCATCATGACTTGCGAAATTACAGCTTTTTGTAGGAGAAAAATCCACCATGAAAATATCATGAGAGGCTAATTCCTGAGCTGTATCTAAAACTTTTGCACTTGCTGACACCGATCCTGAATCAATGTCATAATCCTGATCCCTAGCATGGTCCCTGGTCAGCGAATCTGTAAGTAAATTACATACCTACGTCGGAGCCATGGTGAGTCGTCGTCGATGCCCGGTGATTGCACGCTCCTTGTGCGAAGGAGAGGCAGGCAACCCCATGTGGCTGATGTTGTCGGACCGGCTACAGTGCGCGGCGATGGCCGCCGATCCTCCAAATGTCGACGAAACGTCCCTTTCCTCTGATGCAGCATCCTCCGTCGCATGCTGATCTTCATCATGGCACCAGAATTTTGACCCGGCACGCCTATCAGCAAGGGGGTCGGAACCCCCCCCCCCCCCCCCCCCCCCCCCCCCCCCCCCCCCCCCCCCCCCCCCCCCCCCCCCCATCAACGATTCATGGGCGAAGACAGAAAGGGATCCAGGGAGGAGCGAGCACTCTCATGGAGGACAGCCCGAGCCTTGTAGCAGCCGGCAGAACCCGCCGGCACCAGACGATCGCCCGTCCACAAAACCCGGAATTCAAAATTCAAAGTCCGTCAATCACAAAAAAGAAGATCTCTAACTTGGAGTCGTGTACTTTCTATGACATGTTCTGTCGTTGTGATCTACTCCTATGTGTGTGTTGTGCTCCTTCCGAAAAAAAAAATTGTGCCACATATACTGGCACAATGTTAAGTGTTTTAATACTAATATCTAGTATGGATGCATGATCAACTTTTACTTATCTCTCTCTTTTTAAACAGATAACAACAGGTTAACTGTCGGTCTATATATTGATAGAGAAGGAACTTTTACTTATATATATCTCTGGTTGCTCCTGATATGGATGGCCATCTTCGTTTGACCAGATCTGTGGCGTGTATAGCATATTTTTTTTTCGAGTGCTAAAGTGGTGAAAGTTGTAGTTTGCAATTGCCTATTGAGGTTGCCATCTACGTGTTCAGAACTCTATTCTCTCAAGTGGAATCTTGAAAATATCCGCTCTCCTATTGATTCAATGTTCTGTGTTCTTTTATAGTATCTTACACCTATTGCTGTTGAGGTTGCCATCTACTAAGTGTTCAATCTTTTACTCTCTTATACAAGTTAAATCTTGGAAAAACTTTTAGGACATCTTGGAAAATATCTGCACTGCTATTTTCTTTAGCACAATCTGCCCTACTATTGATTCAGTGTGCTTTTTTAGTATCTTACTGCACCTATGGAGGCCCAGGAAAACGTGGCATGGTATGTAGCATCTTAACCCATGGGCCTCGAATCTTGAATTGTTGTATGTCTTTTGTGTGTTCAGCTGCACAAGTTTAAAACCAAAGCTAGGTAGGCTGAAGAACATCACAAGATTTCTGAACTTGTGTTGTTTTTGCAGTATACTTCTACAGAGTTGGTAGCTTCCGGGGCCTGAAGACTCGTTGCCGGCCTCTCAGATGCTTGTGCTATTGTCTTTAGTCTGACGATCATAATTTTGGTTCATGCTCACTCGATTGACGTGCAGCTAATATGCTTCAAATCAAGGTAGACAAGTCTTATCTTTTTGAAAGAAGAAGAAGAAGAAGAAGAAGAAGAAGAAAGAGTCGGTTGTCTACCCAAAAAAGAAAAAGAAAAAGAGTTGGTTGTCTTCTCTATTTCACTGTTGTGACCATATTTTCTTCTACTTGCATCAATGGTACTATTAAATTAGTCCAACATTCAGGGTGATTATTGATTAACATTTTACCAATGTTTGTGTCTTACACATTAGACTGGTTAACATGTACTTCCTTCTTTAATATACGACATTTAGGACAAATCAACTTGTTCTAACCATCATTTATTTAAAACCGGATGGAGTAGTATCGTTCATGGTAAGGTGTGGTGCCTGAATTGTGCATAATGTGCAGGAGTGATGAAATCCCTCCAGCTTGGATGCCTTGGAAAGACCGGGTTTGGGATATGCACGATCACCTTTTACTTCTCTGGGTTGGTCCTGATATAGATGGTCATCTTCCTTTGACCAAAATTGTGGTCTGCATTAGCTCTTCTTTTTCCTAGGCGGTGTTCACTTCCAAAAATTCTCCCAAACTTTCTCTCTCCAAACTTCACTATTTACTATCACATCAAATCTCTCTCCTCATGCATGGAG
>OAMR01000427.1:606572-676957 GCA_900205405.1 Echinochloa crus-galli
ATTTGGTAAATTTGAGGTTACACTAAAGGGGTGCATCAAGCATAGGGGCTGATGTGAACCCGCTAGGGTTTGTGCCCGGTCTTTCGATGAGAGGCGTGGGGTATAACTCGATTGGAGGAGACAACGTTCGCGGCCCGACTACAGCCTTCCAATGGACGCTGCGCCTTAGCAACCAATACACCACCTCCTATGGATGCCGCTCTTGTGGGAGCGTGTCACCCGGCCACTAGGGCACCTGTCCTGTAAGCAATCGAAGAACTAGCAAGAACAAGTACTGAATTTACTAGATGGAAATGAAGTGTTTTAATCTCAAATTCAATCACAAACGAAAGTGGGGTTCCGAAGACTCGAAGACGGGCGACTGGACCAACACGCGCGCTTACAAGCAAGTAGCAATAGCTAAACTTGATCTAATCAAAATCCAATCTATTTTGTGGTGGCTGTGGGGGTATATGAGAGAGTGGAGGACGACCAGGACGTGTTTTGGGTCGTCCCATAACCCTAGGACGTGCTCCTATTGGGCCCCCACTTGATACACGGTCCATCGGCCCAAATTCATGTGACACGGCACTGTGGACAAAAAAGGTCTCTATCATAAATCGATTATTGTGGCTGCATCCGAATAGGTATTAAGGTGAGTCAGGATCCATCTGAAAGTAGAACAAGTACTTAAACGCCCAAAAGGAGTATGGATGAAATCATGGCGGCCATCACAAGTCGATGCTTTTCTGCAGTCCGAATCCAGCCTTTCCAAAACATGTTAGATTCAATCTCTTTTATTCCTTGGGCCAAAAGTGACGTGGTGGCCTGGTAGGAAACTTGGGGAATACTTGGGCTTGGTCCCCAATCAACTTCTTTGTTCCTCCATGCTTCCCATGTGCGCCTAACACTCTGTTTTATCTATGTAAGTATTTCTGAAAATGACAATAAACACAAATTATGGCGCAACATCAATTCATCAAATGTATCAACCATGATGATAAAGAATGTTTTCACCTTTGATTCAAAGGTTTCTATTGTGAGTGTATCTAAGTAGGTGATGTCCTCATCAGGGGCCTAGCTCCCTGCTCCTGACTATTGATGGCCATCGCATGCAAAGCACACTAATTGCCTTGACGTCGCCGTATGTAGAGAGATGCTCCTACAGGAGCTACCACTCAAACCCTAGCAACAAAGAATTAGATGAGACACAAATTAGGAGAAAGGGAAGGGTAGGGGATTACGTGGAGATGGAGATTGGGGAGGGGATGAGACATACTTGGATTAGGATGGTGTCGGATTCGATGGACGTGCTTCTTGGACGTTGAACTCGAGTGGATACGGCTGCGGACTTCAATCCACCATAGGTTGCAATCCAATGTTTAGGCCTAGGGTTACAACTCAACCCACAACACTCTAGCTAGCAGTCCAACAGATGAGGCATGTGAGTTCATTGTCCACCAAACCAATGCAGCCCAATTTAGAACCGAGCCCACTAAAACCATTTTAACCTAATCCATTCCCAGGCTGACGTGCATTGCCTTATAACAACAATGTACATTCTGTTTTTTACTTTCCTTTTCCTTTTTTGCCTTGGAAATCATATTATATCCTTTCACATGATACAATCCTTATATATATCATATTTACCTGTAGAAATTAACTAAATTCCCGTTTCATACTAAAATATAATTGATTCCCTCAATTCAAGTCTAGGGCGGTGTTTCCAAAAATTCCCCCAAACTTTCTCTCTCCAAACTTCACTATTCACTGTCACATTAAATCTCTCTCCTCATGCATGGAGCACTAAACGTAGGTAAATAAAAAAACCAATTTCATAGTTTTGATGTACACGACGAGACGAATCTTTTGAGCCTATTTAGGTCATGGTAGGACAATGTTTACCACAAACAAACGAAAAGCGCTACAGTGCGCTACAATGTCCGATGTGTCATTTTCATCAAACTTTCACCCCATCTTTTCAGGAAAGTGAACACCCCCTGTGCTAAAGCGGTGAAAGGTTGTAGTTTGCACTTGCCTACTGAGGTTGCCATCTACTAAGTGTAATCTTGAAAATATCTGCTGCTCCTATTAATCCCTGTTCGCTTGGCTTATCAGCCACCAGCCAGCAATATTTTTATCTCAGCAAAAACCAGCACTAGCCACCAGCCAGCTAGCAGTGTTTTTCTCTCATCAAAAACCAGTACCAGCCACCAGTCAGCCGAACAGGCCGGTGTTCCCTTGCAATGAGGGGCCCAAGTAGCAATGTCATGGGCCTTTGAATCTTGAATCGACGTATGCTCTTTCAATCTTTCGTGTATGGGCTGCACAAGTTTAGAACCAAAGACAATGTTAACGGTAATTCGTAACAAAAAAAAATCTCTGAACCTTTGTTGCTTTTTGCGGTTTGACTCGAACACACCATCCAAATGCCTTTTACGTAATTCTAAAAAAAAGCCTTTTGCGTCCGTGTGCTTCTGGCCATCGGTAAAGCTGCCTAACCACCACCACGTGCTTACTCAAAGGTGTAGGCCCACTTGATCTTAACAGCGGCTATGTTTAGTTTCACCAACTCTCTAAAATTCTCTCTTCAAACTTCACTATTCACCTATCACATCAAATCTCTCTCCTCACACATGAAGCACTAGACGTAAGTATATAAAAAACTAGTTACATGGTTTTGATGTACACGACGAGACGAATTTTTGAGGTCATGGTAGGACAACGATTACCACAAATAAATGAAAAGCCCTACAGTGTCCGATGTAATATTTTCGCTAAATTTTACCACTCTTCTTTTAGAACTAAACACTCCGGTACGGTGATCGACGCATCATCTACTGTTATTTCTTCTCAAAAAGCGGCTGAGATGTTGGACTGAGCGAGCAATCGAGCATACGGCATTGTATGTTGTGCGTGCGTGGCGTGGCTGCTCAGCGTTCGTAAGCCAGTGTGCACACTCCAAAAGCATTTTTGCCCCCGGCTTCTCACTACCGGCCTATCTATAGCTATCTGCTCGATCTCTGCTCGCTGACCACGGGCCGCGAGGTACCACGGCATGATAGTTGATAAACCGGACATGGCGAAATCCGGACGCGACCCGACGCTTCTCTGCTGCTGCCGCCGTTGTTGTCATACACTTATATCATACGGAGTATATATATATTCATATTAGAGGCCCTTTCTAGTTGTTGCCAACCACGTTGACACTTGACACAGAGCTTGGAATTGTCCGTTCCGTTCCCCGCCCACCGGAAGCCGGGCCGGGCCGCATGCGCGTGGCCGGAGCTCCGGCCTCCTCGCACCCCCGGCCTCGCTGTCGTTGACATCCCGCCGCTCCGCTGTTTGGTCAAGCCTACTACTCTCCTACTTGGGTGTTGACATTCTCCGCGTCAACGCGGACCTGCCCTCTGCCCTTTCACACTTGGCGACCGCGCCCGGATCGGTCGAGCTGGGGTAAGTAGGAGCAGTAGCAAGACTAGTCAAGTACTCCGTACACACTGTGGTGTCTGTAACCCTTGCCCCGAGTCTTTCCCCGGCCTGTCGGCGTCGCGTGCGCCTCGCGCGAGGCTGTTGCCCGGCAAGGCAGTGCAAGGGTAGAGAACTTCGTTGTTACGTACATCGATCTTGTCACCGTCGTCAGCTATCAGTGTGGTACTGTGGTGAGTCGTTAGGGTGGCGATGGTGAATTAAATACCAAAAGCTCCGCATCTCGTGCTGCTTGCACCGCAGTAGAGTAATTTTTCTGTTCATTTTTTTGTGTGTGCGCGCGCGTTTACCGTGGGCGCTGCCGTGGGTTCCGCAAGCTGTCTTGTTCTTACGTACGCCGTCGCGACCTAATTGTTGTTTACCGTACGCCTTCCGGGTGTGCAGTGAGTGCCTTTGACCAAATGCCCTACACTTTCCGATTTCCATGGTAACGAAGCTAGGCGTGGATTTCACTTGCCATGCATGTCGCTTCCTTTTCGCACCGGAACACCCAAAAAGCTTCACCGCTGACCAAATGGCAGTAGCACTGATTGAATTGAGAGTGCCTGGTTTAGCTCTCTACTAGTACCGGCCGGTCTCATCTTCTAGAGTGGCTGCCTCCGCCTTCTCGTGGAAAATGTCCCCGTTACCGACCTGACAGGTTCTGCAAAGTGCTCTGATGTCCGATGTGCACACATCGCACCAGATCCTGCAACATCCTCTCTAACAGCGAAATCTACTTCCCACTGGCCGGAGACCTGGAGACTGGAAGGCCCGCGAGGCCCGCATGGGAACGCTCGAACGACCCAGCAGGCCGCCGAAGCCGCACCGCGCGCGCGACACCGACCTCCCGGGGCTCCCAGTCCATCCAACACGTCTGCGCGGCCCGCCCCCTACTGTTCTGCTGGTCAAGCTCCGACCACCCCCCGTTCAGAAGCACGGTGGCCGGTGCTCGCGGACCTCCGGCCAGCCAAGCCAGCCGCAACCTCCGTCCCTTTCGGCGGAAAACCACCGGCGGTGGTCGCCGGTCGTGGTGGCCTCGCCGTGCGCCGCGTGCACATGGGTGGGAACGCGCGGCCCCGCGGGTGCGTCTCTTCCTACTTCGTCGGCGGCGCTTTGCGCGTGGTTGGTTGGTACGGTCTACACTCTACAGTCTCTGAAAAACGGGACGCCCCTGCCGATCGAGCGTACGTATCATTCGACAAATCTACAATAGCCGAGCTCACTTTCGTTCGGTACTTTTGACTGGTTTTTTATTTATTGCATACAGCACGACCTCACCAGGGGTCCAAAAGTTGACGGTGAGCTTTTGGTCCAGGACGAAGTTTCTAGCCGGGCACCAGGTTTGTTTGGTGCCGTAAGCATGTTGTTTCTTGTTAACAACTGGTTCCGACAGTGCTGTGTCACCCGTGACTTCATCGGCGGCGACGCCCGCATGCGGGAACGTAACGCGAGATGGACTAGGTCACCACCAGGTCAATGTCCTGACGCCTGAGCCACCGAGACACCTGCTCCGACCCTGCTGCCGGTTGTCACGTCAACCCCACGTCAAACCTTTCGCTAATCGTTAATCAACGGTACATACGCCAATGATCGGCCGTCGGCCCGCGCCCTCCCGCCCGCCCGCCGCCGTCCACAGATCACCGGCCGGCCACGTCGTCGGAGCCTAAGAGGAACCTTCCGTGCGCCTCCGGCCCGGCGGGCCCCCTCACGTCGCGGGGACTCGATGCGCGCGTGCAACCACCCGGCGGGGCCCTAGCTGGGTCGGCCCGTCCGTCCGGCAGTGGGCAACAAGCCGCCGCGCGGTGCGGCGCGGCGCGACGTGACCCCAGAGCGTCTGCCTCCGCCCCGGCCACGGCGTGGCGCGCGCGGGGCAGCAGCAGCAGCACGTACCCGCGTGCGTCGCGCGGGGCGGCCGCGTCGTGCGCGTGCGCCGCGAGTAATAGTGGCAGCATTCATGTCATGCCCCGCGCGGCGGGGTCCATGCACAGTAGGGTGGACGGAGTAGTGTGAGACTGTGAGCTGAGGCTAGCGTGTCGCGGCCGGCCAGGGCCGGGGCGTACGTTGGGTTACGTCGCCGTCGTCGCGGTACGCCGGGTCCCAGGCGCCGGGGGTACGTTTAAGTCAACCGGATTTTATTTGCCGCCGCTCCTGCTGCATTGTGGCCTTGTCCTTGTGGGTGTGGCTGTGGCCAGGAGCTCTCGTGGATCTCGCGGTCTCTCCAACGTGTCATGTAGTACTCCGTATGTGGCAACGCCCAAATCATTGTCTTTGTTATATCGCTCTCGTTTATGGCTGTGGCCCAGGTTGTATCTGTTCCCCTTGGTTTGCGGAGGTGTATGTAGATATCAAAGGAGATCCGCTTGAATAACAAGGATGTTGCCCGTTGCGTACCGAATTGAATGCTCAGCTCAAAATGAATCACCGAGCCGACTATTCCCTGCAACCACTGCTCACGGCGACCAGAGAGAGCGCCAGTGCGGGCACGGCGAGACGCTTGACCAGAGGACGCCTAGTTAAGTCTACATGCAATAGCAATCAATCAATCGATCGATATCAAACGGGTGCCGAGTCCCTCAACCAACCACCACCAAACCGCGCGATCCCCTGGCTGGGCTTCGACCAGCGCGGCGGCGTCCCTGTTCGTCGGGAACAAGCAGCCGGGCGGTCGCCGTCCCTGTTTGTCAACACGACGCCCCAGCCCAGGGAAGAAATACAACAGAGGCAGCGCCAGCGGCGGCGGCGCCGGTCTGTATTGATTGCCATGCTGGCCGGACACACTGTGTACGCTCGCGTCGCGTGAGGTGCTGCTCGTGCCACGCTGCCAGCCGCGGCAATATTGTGTGACTTGCGATGGCGATGGCATATGCCGACGACCGCGACAGCGCGCGTTCTCCCATCATGCATGCCCACATCTGCTGACGAGTGTGGGGAACATCTCGGCCAAATTACATACACTCCAGTTAATTTCACCTAGAGTATAGCGGGCAGAATACTGCTCCTATTCATGGTACTGGTTCTGCAGTACGCCAAGATCTGCACGTACGGAGTACTAGTTTGCTCCCGGCGACCGATCCATGACAGCATGACACTGACAAACTGCGCCACTCGATCGGTTGACCATTTGTCCATTTGCACCTGATGGAGAAGTTATTGTCTTCTCGAGGACAGCTCGGGTTAGATACGGCCAGGTCAGTAGGTCATAGATTGGGTCACTGGGAGACAGCTACAGTATAGCCCCTATTCTCCAAGCTAATGACAAAGCAGGTATGGAGGTACAGCTCAGCTTCTCAGGCGTTCCATCCAGCTGGGGACTCGCAGCACACTGGTGTATCACTGTCCACGGCACAAGTACTGTACGGAGTAGGTACTAAAAAAAGCACCGTGCATACTTTTACTAATCACGATGAAGCGCGCCATAAGTTGTACAGTAGAGTTTGAGACCTTTTTAATCCAACAACGAGACTGTAGAATCCGGATTTTACAGTCCAGCTTATAATCCAACAGCTTACACTTCGGTCAAATTAACCTTTTAGAATCCATAAACCCATATTGTGAGATCCTACAAGCTTCGAGCTTCCTCACTCTCTGGCAACCATGGATCAAAACGGTCTCCCTGTTAACAACCCACCACGGCCTACAAGGTACAGTAGGTTGGACAATTCAGGGTGGGTCCAATGCAAGTACGCGTCCTTTGTGATCTCCCGTGTATTGCCATTTTAATGTATAACTCGCCTCCTGAGTCCTTGTTGCCGTAGATAGTTCGTTCAGAGATGAACATGAATGCACCGAAAAGGCGGGCAGTATGCAGCAGATAGATCCTGCATCCAGACAAGGAGGATTTCAAAACTCCAGAGACGTGACCGAGCGGTGTGAGTCAGGGTGGGTGATAGGATCGACGCTCCGGGGTAGACGCCAAGCGGTGCAGGCATCCCAGCATGAAAAGCGCACGGCCGAAAAGCCAGATCCTTTGGGCCTGCACTGCACGTCGGCATAGCAGGAGCCAGGAGGACCCGAAACAGCTGGGGCATAGCAGGCCTGTTAATGGAAAGCCTGAACGGGGGGAGCTCGACTCGATCGAGAAGGTATTAGTCGGAGTCGGAGTCGGAGCCAAGGTTCCGGCGGATCACGTCGCCGTGGAAACAATCGGCCAGCCGGCCGGCCTATTGCCGGATGTGGAAGCCGGCTGATTGGCGGCAGGTAAAGAGACCCCGCGGCAGTGCAGCCCGTGTCCGACCTGCCGGATGTGGAAACCCTTCTCCTTACAAATCCAGCGGTAGCATGATTGGTAGTACGTCCTACAGTACTGTGCTATACTATCTTCCGTCCGGTCCGTACGCTTCGACCAGCAGGTGCAGGTTCCGGGGCCCTTCTTGCCAATGATAGATAACATGATTGAATGATTGATACAGCACTGTGTTATATCTTGGCCGCTGGGGACCGGAGAGAGGGAGGCCGGCCCCGCGTCGTCGCGACAGGCGCAGATTCCCTTCCCCCGCTAGCCGCCATTCGCTGCACCTGATCCGAGCCGAGATCCAGGGCGGTGTTTAGTTTGGGAAAAGGAGGCGTGAAGTTTAGTGAAAATGTTACATCTAGTACTGTAGTATACTGTAGCATGTTTCGTTTGTTCGTGGTAATCGTTGTTCTACTATGATTTAACTAGGCTCAAAAGATTCGTCTCATCGCGTACATCAAAACGATGTACTTAGTTTTTTTATTTACCCATATTTATTGTTCCATACATGAGGAGAGATATTTGATGTGATTTGATGTGATAGGTAAATAGTGAAGTTTGGAGAGAGAATTTTTCCCTTTTGAAGGAAACTAAACATGGCCCTGATGATAATCAAATAAAGTAATCGTCCCGTACGCGCTGGCGGCTAATCCGGCTATACTGCTGTGCTCTGCTCTGCTCCCGTGCCGCGCCGCTGCCACCGGCCACCGCCAGCGCTAGTTGTGCACGCGCGCTCGGCTCGTGCGCTGCGCCCAACTTCATTCGCCTTTCGGCTGATTCAGAATTCAAAACAATGACCAACTCTGTCCACTCGCTCCACCACGTACCCCTCGCTATGGTCCTCGTGATTAGGCGATTTTCTTAATCGTGCTGGACT
Organism: Echinochloa crus-galli; assembly: GCA_900205405.1. Classification (NCBI taxonomy): domain Eukaryota; kingdom Viridiplantae; phylum Streptophyta; class Magnoliopsida; order Poales; family Poaceae; genus Echinochloa; species Echinochloa crus-galli. The sequence goes on from OAMR01000427.1 coordinate 615,131, forward strand.
AGTCTTGGAAGCCAGCTGAGTTATTATTAGGCTCGGAACCGCGCATTGGACTCCCGATGGGTGGTCAAGCGAGCGATCGAGCCAGTACTTGATCGCGTGGTCATCGACATTCGACAAGCGTACGTGTGTACGTATGTGGCCGGTCGGGTCGTGCTAGATAGGGACGAGGCGAGTTCAGGTTTGGTCACCGGATTAGGAGGCAGTATACCTCAGCCCATTGGAAAGGAGGCCACGCCGGCCGGCCGTCAGATTGACCGGCCAGCGAGCAAACGAGAGGTGGTGGTGGTTCCGTGCGCGCATCTCGCCATCTCGGGCTAGCTAGGCCACTGACTTCCACGCACACCGGCCGGTGCCGCGTCGATCGGTCAGCTGTGCTTCGTACTGCATCGGCGCATGCGTGCGGGTGGGTTGGGGCTTGAACAACCTTGCGGGAGGAAGCGGCGAGAAGAATTGACCCGTGTCGTCGGACTTCCGGCCGGGTTTCGTTGGTCGACGGGCAAAAACAAGCAGCCAGACCCGGCGAGGTCCGTAGAGGTTACGGAGGGACAGATCCAACGCTTTAATTGCTCCGCGTCGCCCCTATGGGGGCAATCTGAGCGGATTTCGCTAGCTGTCGTGCAGCCGCCTTCCCCACGGGTTGGTGCCGTCTCTTTGCCGGCGGAACCTTGCTCCGGGTGGCGGTGTTAGTCGACGGCGTCCGGAGTGCGTCTTTTCTTGCGGTGGCGGCGTCCTGTGGCTGTGCGAAGATGCTGGTGTCCTTCAGGTAAGGGCGATCGTGGTGACGGTGATGACGGTGATCTGGGGGAAATCCTTGTTTGGCATGTTGTGCCGGACCGGTGGCTGAAGTGTGTGTGACACACACCTTGTGAAGGCGCTGCTGAAGTCGTTGGTCAGACCGTCCCCTGTTGTGTCCGTGGTTGATCAATAACTGGGTGAAAACCTAGCCTGGTTTCTCCAGGCCGGTGGCGGCAGTGCAGGCGCGTCGTCGAAGTTCTTGGTCGTCAAGGCCGGGCAGTTCTCCCGTGTGGACATTATGTTCGGCATTCAGCGCAGGACGAAGGAGGCATTGGATGGCGTAGCAGTTCGGATGTTGGTTAGCAGTATCTGCACCAAGTCTTCGTGCTGTTGCCTTCAAAGAAGCATTAATGGTGGTTGGTGTCTAGCGTTTTCAGTTCTTTGTAAGGTCCTGTAAACGTGTTATAGCGATCTTGGTGGTCGCGTAGGACTACTAGACCCGCATGATGTAATTTTCAGATTTTTGTTAGTATCCGTTTTGGTCAAGGCCGGATAATACATTATCCATTATTAAAAAAACAAGCAGCAAGAAACAACGACCGCACGAATTGGGAGTCCATACGTATACCAGTACTTATGTTTACATACGAATCGGGAGTATATACTCCGTACGTGTGACCATGCAATGCAAGACAGGCCCCCGGTCGGAGCTCGGTCGGCGGTCTTCACTCTGAATTCCGTGAAGCATGCGCGGCTTGGCCGGCGCATGACACGGTACGAATAGTAGCATGTGTGTCAGGAAGACTGGAAGCATGCACAATGCACAGGCAGTGCGAGCAAGACTCATGCAAACAAGACCAACACTCGGCAAGGCTGGAGAAATAATTGGAACAAAGGAAAGAAAATGCGTAAATTCACACTGGTAGAAAACTTGCCGTTAGTAAGTCTCGGGCGAAAACATCGACCGGGACTAAAGGCTATCCTTTAGTCATGGTCGGTGTTTCAGGCCGGGACTAAATATGTTTCATGGATTAAAAAGATACGAACCGGGACTAAAGGTCTGTTGTCACGGTTCAAAACCTAACCGGGATTAAAGATAGAGGATGGAAGGTCTTTTTCCTACTAGTATCACTAGGGCTGCCTAGCTTTGACCTAAGAAGAGACTATCTAGCACATCAAATGTTCAGCAAAATCACGGGAATTCATAACCTCATAACCTGGGCTATAAATATGCTCGGTCAAACTCCTCGTCTCAGCTCGATGGTCATGGAACTGTTAAAAATTGTGTTTAGATACTGACAATGCCGAACATGCAGGCCGAGGTGCAGCGACATATAAAATTTCAAGGCGCAGTCTTGCTTCTACGGTCGACAAGAGGAGAGGAGGAGATGGAGATTATAGGGTTCGACGTTAGGGTTGCTGGGGTTGGGGGAGGCGGAGCGGGCTCTAAAGGGAAGGCTGGGAGTGGCGGCCGCGCCGACAGTGGTTGCGGGCGGTAGGAGAGGCGGTGTGGGACGCTACCGACTAGGCGGGGGGCAGTGGGCGACATTCGGTGGGCAGGGTCAGCGGCGGAGGCGACGACCAATGGTGAGGGCAGCGACCAGAGTGGTTCGGGAGGGTGGGACCAGAGGCAATGGGCAGGAGGTGGATGGTCGGCACGGTGGTCAGGTCACGGCTAGCCACAGGTGGCATGTGAAGTGGTATGGGAGGAAAAATCTAGGCATGATGGGTGACTGTGTGGTTAGGAAGGGCAAGGGCTGTAGACGGTGGGCAAGAGGTGGGCGGACGGCTGGCGACGCTAGAGACAGACGGGAGGTAATGTTGACCGGTCGCTTGGAAACTACCGGGCGATCCCAAACAAAACTCCATTTAAGACCAGTTTTTAAACTTAGTTTGTGAGATGTAGGCTGGCAAATCACAAAGAATGAAAGAGTTAGGAAAAAATGATACATCTAAAATGATGCGATATTATTTTTGTGTAGTTATGTGGCATTCCAGATTGTTTGGACGTTGCCCTAAAAAAGATTGTTTGGACGTGGATAACATGTCAACTAATTAAGCCTGAAGCAGCATTATTATTATTGATGGCACGCAAAATTAACACCTGCCTGCTAAATTATCCATGGGTCCAATAATGACTACTGTATTGCAGAAGGTTACAAATAATGGATAGAGGCGGCTGCGAGACGACATAATGCGCGGCACCAACAATATAGATCGAGCATTTTAATGATGGAGATCAAGCCAATAAAAATCATCAAACTACTATGTAATCATCAACACGCGCTGATTGATCCGTGATCGGCGAGGAGAATATAGAATTAGCTAGCTCAGTTTATGGTGGTCTTTAATCAGATCCTAGTATATGATATTCCCAGCAATTTACTAGTTTATATTAGTCTCTTGTGACTTGTCCGCCGGGGGCTGAGATAGTCTACGACACTCTTCATTTTTTCCATCCTTCCTTGGAATAAAAGTCGTTTTTTTCAAGAAAATACAGAAGTGCGCGCAATATATTTTTAACTTAATTATCTGTCTTCCCTAAAAAAAACAATGCGCGAGCAAGAAGGTAAAGACAGAAAATTTGAACTAGAACACTTGCTATTGCTAATTGGACAAGCTAAAGCATTCTAGTAAGCCAACTGTTTATAAATATATATGTAAGGCATATTGAGAGCTTAACTAATAAAGCTTTCTAAATAATTGGCTTCTGAAATATACTGGAATCAGACGGGCATGAAATTAAGTCTATTAAGCAAACAACTACCTTTTAAAGATCGCCATTTATTTGTTATTCTTGGACAGGGTGGAACTAATAGTACTCTCAAGATCACACACCTAAAACATTTTCGCAAAAAAAAAAATCACACCTAAACACACATGTTGAATCCCAGCACAGCACTAAGAAAAAGGGGCGCAAACATAATAATATACTTTTCTCTTTTTTGCAGAATTTGCATGCATGCCTTATTATTAAAAAGAAACATATATCCGATCCACAAAGAAAAGGAACGATAAAAGGGCTTGCGCATCTGGTTTGCTCACGAAGAAGAAGAATATGCTGCCGACCACTTTTGTGGCCAACAAGATCAAGCAATTCGATTAGTGGGGGGACCCGGCCCCTGGACCAGTCCAGCAGAAACAAAGCTACATCATACATACTGTAGTGCTCCGCTTTGGGAGCGAGGACCAAAAAAACCTTTGCCAAAAGCGGCTGTCACGTCCAGTTTAGCGGTTGGATCCTGCATGCACAGATATGATCCTGCCATGCTCAATCCATGGCGGAGCTCCCCCCGGGCTCTCATCCCTTTTTTTAGGGCTTCTTTTTTGCTCAATCCTGAGGCGAACAGCGTGGCCCTGCGCTAGCTGCTGGGACCCCGGAGACCGTACCCCCTCCCGGTCCGGCACACGGCTTTGACGACGGCCATGTGCGATCGATGCTGGCTGCTGCGTCGCCGTCTCGCCTTGACTCCCCCCACGACAATCTAGCCACGCCGGCCGCGGGGAGAGGCATAAATCTTGGATATTGAACGGAGTCAACGCGCAAACGCGCTCGGGCGTGCAAGTGCCCAGCGCCAGCCCATTGTTTTCCTCGTGCGCAAGCGCGAACAACACATGGATGCGTGTTGCTACGCGTGCTCTGTCGCGAGCGTGGCCTTAGGCCAGTCTCAGTGTAAGATTTCACTACACGGTTACCTAGACCAGAAAACTAGGTAACTGTACCAAAGGGGTTTCATCACCATGACACTCCTCTCACATACCATGAAACTCTACCTTCTCTCTCCTAAGCCACATCAGCACATTTAATATCATGAAACTCTCTATGAAACCTTCAGTGAGACTGGCCTTAGATAGCGTGATGATAGAGAGGCTAGTACGTAGCAGTATAATTTTTTATTACCATTCTTAAGTACTCGTAGTTGTACTAGATTAGCCTCTCTCTCCATTCTGTCAGTCGCAAATCCAGTGACGTGGTATACACCCAATTCACTGTAGGGTACTAGGGTTCTGGGTTAGGCTCACAGTACCTGACATCGATCCGTGTCTATCAATTTTAGGGTACTTTTAGACCAGTCTCAGTGGAAGTTTCATGGATAATAAATTGATTGCCATATCAGCACTTTTGATGATGTGTCACTGTATTAATGAAGAGAGAAGTTGTCGGTGCTGAAATTGGCCGACCAACCTCAACGCCTAACAGAATGCGCTGTGTCCCGTCCCTCACCGGTTGATGCAAGAGCTAGCACAATGACTCAAGGGGTTTATCCTGATTCCGGCCACGGGGCCGTACGTCCAGCAAGGCGTGCTCTTGGGCACTATACTATCTTGCACCGGGGTGCTTGCAGTGGGGGGCTACAAGCTCGGCGGGAGAGGAGGCGAGTCCTCCAAGTCCCTGAGTGAGTGGGTGATTGAGGCAGATTGCCAATGTCGCGATGAGCGTGTGTGTTCTATCGTGAATGTGGTCCTCTCCCTTCCCCCTCCATCTGCCCGCCCCCTTCCTCCTTTTATAGTCCAAGAAGGGAGGGTGGCGTACAAGGATGAATACAAGTACAAGCACAGTACATGCTACAGGGGTGTGTATGGCACCGGGCGTGCCGTTGTCCTTGCTTCTGAACGGTGATTATGGCGGACTCCGGCTTCTTCGGGCGTCGAGGCCGTCCTCGGTCTTGTCCTAGAGCGGCTTCGAGGGGTAGCAAGTCCTCCAGCTGGGCTTTGGTCGTCGCCCGTACACCGGATCGAGGGCCTCCCATGCTCGCCCGGTCAGGGGAGGACGGGAGTTGGCGGCACAGTGACGGAATGATGACCTCCGCTGGTCACAGTGCACGGCGTGCTCGCCCCGTCGGGGGAATGGCAAAGAGCTTGTGGAGGTGACCCGGCGTACGTCGTTATGGCAGGGCCGCGCTGGGCTGCAGTCAGCGCTTCCCTATTGGCTCGTACTCCCGCTCGAGGGCCTCCCCTGCCCGTTCGAGGGCTGGGCCGTACGGGGGAGGACGAGAGTAGGCGTAACAGTGGTGGTGAATGACAGCTGTACGTCCGCACAGGGCTCGCCACGCCCGCTGGGCGATTAAGACGGGCGGTCCTGTGGCCGGAGTCAGCGGGGATGACAGGGCGTGGCGGACCTGACCGGGGTTCGCCCTTGGTCGCCGTCCGTACGACGTTCGGGGGTGTCCGCCTACCCACTTGAGGGCTTCCCAGTGGGGGAAGGACGGGAGCAGGTAGCACAGTGTAGCGGAGTGACCCGTGCATGCCCGCCTGGTGGCGATGCGTCAGCACGGGACGGGGGCAGGTGGTACAGTGGACCTTACCGTGTCAGCGACGTGGAGCAGGGCGAAGTCCCATCCCCGTCTTTTGACTTGGGTGCTCGGTAGGTCGCGGCATTAAATGCGGTTGCCGGGCGAAGTTATCCACTTGCTCGAGGAGGCGCGCGGACCTCGAGCGAGGCGGAAGCGGGGTCACACCCGCTCGAGGGGGTCGAAGGACCTCGAGCGAGGCGGAGATGGGGCCATGCCTGCCCGAGGGGGTCGAGGGCCCTCGAGCGGGGCGGAGATGGCGTTCGCTCTTTGGGCCTTGGGGCGAATCAAGCCGGGATGGTCGTTTGGGCCGCGGCGAGCGGCACCGGGCCGCGTTGCCCAGGTTTTGTTTGGGCCGTTGTTTACCCTAACCTCTTTGGTTTGGCTTTTTTGAGGGTGTTTACCTCGATGGTTAGGGGACCCCCTTGGGACGTCCCCGACAGAAGTGAAATGAGTTTCATGGTGATGAAACCCCATCTACACAGTTACCTAGACAGCTTGTGTCTTGCATGTGACCTAGGAAACAACAATTGATGAAATTATGCATTGAGAGGGAGGTGTTTCATCCTAGTTTCAAATAATTTTTGATGATGTGTCACTCTAGGTAATTATGTCCATGAAACATCCATTGAGATTGACCTTGGTGAAGGAGAAAAAAACCACGTGTGCCTTCAGTGTGTCCAATTAACTTTTACCGTGTGCGATAGGAGATCATTGGAAGTGAGTACATCAATCAATGATTATATAAGTGTGGTGGGCTGAGTGCGTGCATCCTTAATATATACTCTGTACTCCCTCTGTCCCTTTATATGTGTCGCCGTTGGTTTCCGTGCCACGATTTAGATTCGATTTGTAGAAAATATGTGTAATATTTTAATCTTTAAAAAAAATTTGTTAAAAAACTAGATTCAAATATCTATCTAATGATATTTATATGTACTATAAATATTAATATATATTTTTTATATTCAATCAAATTTATTTCTCGGGAACCGTAAACAACAGATAATAAGGGACGGAGGGAGTACTCCTCGGTAGCTTAAAAAATCTCTCGTCCATTCTATGGCCCCACGCCACCTTTCCCTTTCACCGCCACCGGCATCTACCACAGCGATGGTCGTCGTGGCTGCCTTTCGTGCACACCTACGACCACGCTCCGATCATCCCTTCTCCCCATTCTCTCGCACCCTGATCATTGATCAATAATGCCGCGGCTAGGATGGGCATGCGAACGGTGGTGATCTGCCCGGACGTACCATCTTCTTTTCAGATAACGGCGATACGCATTTCAGCATATCAGGGACAAAAGAAAAAGCAGTATATGTATGTATATAAAAGACCATATAGTACATAAAATTTCGATGACAGAAAGAATTATTAGTGAGAGGTCGAAGAGAATGGCAAGCAAGTAAGGGACCGACGATCGATCGTCTAGAAGGGTCGGCGGCGGACCAATTGATCTCATCTGATTATTGTATACTCCGTACTCCGTATGTACCAGGGTGTTTCATGCACCGTTGGACCATACTTTTTCTTTTTAGGCCCTTTGACGGAAAAATATCTCGTTTAGACTCCTTTTAAAACGAAATCTACGTTTGAACCCCAGAGTTCGGCGTCATGATTCATGACGCCGAGGTCTGGACTTCAGACGTGAGTTTCGTTTAAAAGGGGTATAAACCTGATATCTTTCCGTTCAAAGGCCCTGAACAAAAAAGCGGCACCGCCGGAGATGATCGCCGCGGACAGCGACGTCTCGATCTGCCCCGGCCGGTCCCCAGCCAGTACTTCCTACCGGATGAATGCGTGATCATTGCACATACGGCACGGCCGTCTCGTCTCGTCTCGTCCCCATGATCATCAGCCGTACTGGGGCACCTCGACGCGACGTGGCATCGCCCCCACACGCGAAGATCGGATTCAGATGCATCCTTTCCGCTCGCGGTTACACACCGTCGTCTCGGCCTATTGTTGAGACTGATTTTGATTCAACGGGCAGCACGTCCTCCAGTATAGGATCACCTGGCCTATTTCCCCATTTTGGCGTGGCGTCTAGGCTTTCCGGTACTCTCTTTTAAGAAGCTTTTCGGTAGTGTACTGGCCGAGAATTTGCGTGTGGATTAATATGTGGGATACGGGAACTCCTGGTGTAGCATAGCTACATATATGCCTAGCTTAATTGCCAATATAATACTCCCTCCGTTCCAATTTATTAGTCGTTTTGGCATTTAAGATTCATAGTTAGTAGTATGTATCTAGACATAAGTATATATGTATATATATAGATACATACTATTATCTATGAATCTAGATTTGCCAAAACGACTTATAGTTTGGAACGGAGGGAGTATAATCGGACGGTGCGCTACAAGTCATCGGTCCCAAATGGTCAGATGCACGACGGCGTGCCGAGCCGTACGTGTACCCGAACGCAAGTGCAAAGTTTGAAACCAATGGCCACAGCGCAAGTGTGTCAATTACAAAAAGATATATCGTCTGTACCAAGTACCAACAAGTGTGTGTATATGTATATCTTTGTGCGCACTGTTGTCCGGAGAGAAAAAAAGGTCGCCTTTACTTTCTGTACGTACCGAACGCTATTTTCCAAATGCGCGGCAGGAATTCTACCATTTCGTTACGGAATAAACCCAGGAAATATACGGAAATGGTACTTGCCATTGATCCCAGCTCTCTTACGCTTGAAAATTTTACCCCTCGTACTGAAACATAAAAAAAACGTACATAGCACTGAGGCGAGGAAATTAGGATACTCGAGTATATATGTTAATACACGTTGAAATAAAAGCTTTGCTCAATTTTGGAATTACACAAAAAAGATTTTTCATCGGAAAGAGGTCTACGAAGACTTTTGGGAAAACGTCAACGTTTGCTGGCTTATTTGGCAAAGAAAAATAGAGTACGTTATAAGAAATTAATCAGTCAGTTGGATATTCGGGAGAAGTAATTTAATCGTTCGAATTTTTTTCTTATTTTATTAGTAGTCTTATAGTAGTCTTAGATTTTGCATTTTGATGAGCCTCGTTTTGAGGAATTCATGGAATAATCCATTTTCATGGAAAAAAGAATAAGAACAAGGATATGAGTCTACCGCTTACAAGAAAGGATCTCATGATAGTCAATATGGGCCCTCAACACCCATCAATGCATGGTGTTCTTCGACTGATCGTTACTCTCGATGGTGAAGATGTTATTGATTGCGAACCCATATTAGGGTATTTACACAGAGGAATGGAAAAAATCGCGGAAAACAGAACTATTATACAATACTTGCCTTATGTAACACGGTGGGATTATTTAGCTACTATGTTTACAGAAGCAATAACGGTAAATGCACCAGAATTCTTGGAGAATATTCAAATACCCCAAAGAGCCAGCTATATTAGGGTAATTATGTTAGAATTGAGCCGTATAGCTTCTCACTTGTTATGGCTTGGACCTTTTATGGCGGATCTCGGGGCACAGACTCCTTTTTTCTACATTTTTAGAGAGAGAGAATTGATATATGATCTATTTGAAGCTGCTACAGGTATGCGAATGATGCATAATTACTTTCGCATCGGAGGAGTAGCCGCCGATCTACCTTATGGATGGATGGATAAATGTTTAGATTTCTGTGATTATTTTTTACGAGGAGTTGTTGAATACCAACAACTTATTACACAAAATCCCATTTTTTTAGAACGAGTTGAAGGAGTCGGTTTTATTAGCGGAGAAGAAGCTGTAAATTGGGGCTTATCGGGCCCAATGTTACGAGCTTCTGGAATACAATGGGATCTTCGTAAAATTGATCCTTATGAGTCTTACAATCAATTCGATTGGAAAGTACAATGGCAAAAAGAAGGAGATTCGTTAGCTCGCTATTTAGTACGAATCAGTGAAATGAAGGAATCCATAAAAATTATTCAACAGGCTGTAGAGAAAATTCCTGGAGGACCTTATGAGAATTTAGAAGCCCGACGCTTTAAGAAAGCAAAGAATTCCGAATGGAATGATTTTGAATATCGATTTCTTGGTAAAAAACCTTCGCCCAATTTTGAATTATCAAAGCAAGAGCTTTATGTAAGAGTAGAAGCTCCAAAAGGTGAATTAGGAATTTATCTGGTAGGAGATGATAGCCTTTTCCCCTGGAGATGGAAAATTCGTCCACCTGGTTTTATTAATTTACAAATTCTTCCTCAGCTAGTTAAAAAAATGAAATTGGCTGATATCATGACGATATTAGGTAGTATAGATATCATTATGGGGGAAGTTGATCGTTGAAATGATAATAGATAGGGTAGAGGTAGAAACTATCAATTCTTTTTCGAAATCGGAATTATTAAAAGAAGTCTACGGACTGGTATGGATTCTACCCATTTTGACCCTCCTACTGGGAATCACAATAGAAGTACTCGTAATTGTGTGGTTAGAAAGAGAAATATCCGCATCGATACAACAACGTATTGGTCCAGAATATGCTGGCCCCCTGGGACTCCTTCAAGCTATAGCAGATGGAACTAAGCTACTTTTAAAAGAGGATATCCTCCCATCCCGAGGAGAGATTCCCTTATTTAGCATTGGTCCCTCTATAGCAGTCATATCCGTTTTATTAAGTTTTTTAGTGATCCCTTTGGGATATCATTTTGTTTTAGCTGATCTTAGTATTGGTGTTTTTTTATGGATTGCCATTTCAAGTATTGCTCCTATTGGTCTTCTCATGGCGGGATATAGCTCAAATAATAAATATTCTTTTTCAGGAGGTCTACGAGCGGCTGCTCAATCTATTAGTTATGAAATACCATTAACTTTTTGTGTCCTAGCAATATCTCTACGTGTGATTCGTTAAAATAGAATCTTTTTCCTCTAAAATACATTGAATGCTTATCTTCCTTTGCTTATTCTGTATTCGAGTTGGTAAGTTAAACTAGATAGCTATATGAGTGAAACAAAACAGCTTATTAATTTGTAGTAAAAATACAAAATCTCATTTCCTACGTACAAGAAAAAAGTTCCAGTAAACATAAGCAGTGTAAACTCTTTACCCCAAGGTTGAGATTGTTTGATTAGTCATCATATCTTGAAGCGGGCAAGAATAAAGGATTCGCAATATGGAATTCCATTACTAGAATATTTTAAGTTATTACTATAACTTATAACCATAAGGCAATCCATCAAAAGTTAGTGAGGGGTTAGAAACACTAAAGTACATACAGGATTAGTAATGAGAGAATCTAAATCATTAGACATTTTTCCTCATAAAAGGAATCGTAATAAGGACTTGAAATTGGTGGAAATGATCAAGTAGTACTTTCTTTGGATTCCGGTCTAGAGTATGTTCCCATTCACTTGTTAGAGTCTACCGCTTACAAGAAAGGATCTCATTTTTACATTGTAAGTTTGTAACATGTGCATCATCACTAGTCTTGTCAGGAGAAAAAAGAACTTGCCTTTATTCCGACTTTTCAAGATCGATAAGGTACAGCTTTGGCCACTAATAATTCTGGCACGTGGAATTCTTTTCCGAGAAATTCGTTAGAAACTCTGCCATTTCATTAGACGATAAACCCAAGCCATATACGGAATTGGTAGTGTCAATGATCACAACTCTCTTACGCTTGAAATTTTACCACCTCTTCTGCTAAAAAAAAAATCAGAGACCATATGTAGCACCGAGGTGAGGCAAAGAATTACCAGAGTATATTAGCGCACGTCGAAAAGCTTTGCTAATTTTTACACTGCATCATGTGCATCATCGCTTATCTTTTCAAGAGAGAGAGAAGATGGTTCCTTTATTTCAACTTTTCAAGGTCGATAGGGTACAACTTTGGCCACCAGTTCTTGTATGATGTGTTGTTATTTTCCTGAGAAGTTCGGCAGGAATTCTGCCATTTCATTAGAGGAGGAACCCAAGATATTTACGGAAATGGTAGTTGCCATTGATCCCAACTATCTGCACTTGTGCTAAAAAAAAATCAAAAACCATAACACAGAGGTGCAGGAAAGGGCTACCATAGCGTATCGATAATAATCCCTTCGTTTTTTCTAATAAGGTGAATTTTAAGTTTTTTAGGACAAGACTTTGACCAAGGATTACTCAATTAATAGTTCTTACATGTGATACAACAGTGTTTTCATAAGGAAAGCTTTTTTAACATGTATCAAATGACATCAACTTTATGCCATAAAAATATGTATTAGTAGAGTAATTTTTTGTGAGTAATATTAGTAGAGTAATTATTCAAAGACTTGTCCTAATAAGCCTCAAATACTTTCAAACGGAGAGAGTAAATACAATGTCTTATGCGCATCATCATTTATCGAACCGACCAAACAAATAATATTTCAATTCGCCATATCAGCTCATACATGCATGCACAACCACCCAGACTAAACTAGAAGCATAGAGTGCCCATTTGTACACTTGCAACTTGCAATTGTGTTCCTCAGGCCCACACATACTCGGTGGTTGTAGCTAAACAAGGCCTAATGCTATAATCCTGATTAACTACTGGTATATGTGACCGCACTAGTTTGTGAAACCTAAGGTATGGACTTTGAGGTTTGAAGGCATTTCCAAGACTGATATTAAGAGTAGCAGTATCATTTTAAGATTTAGGGAAAAAATTGACCAAGGTTCAATAAACTAATTCAAGAATGAAATAGTGCGCTAGCTAGGTGTGTTTTGTTACTGGTCATATTTGGGAGAATTGGGTAAACCTCATCATTAGGTGGTACTGGATAAGGGCCTTCTGCAGCCTATATGGCAAGGTAAAAACGTTTCTTTTTGTTTTTGGTATGTGTACTCTTTCTGCACCTATTTCACATCGGAGAAAGCGCTGTTTGGGTGTACCCACTGAGAGAATAAAATAGAAAATTTTGATACGCACATAGCTCGTGGTCCATTCTGAAAAACAGTTATCAATCAATTTTTAGCAGTAGATCTTTTGTGCCACCCTGTGCTAGACTAGCGTATATGGAGATAAAAACGTCCCACACTTTAGAATCAGGAAAGGTACGGTTGAACCATTTATGGTAGTCACCTCTCAAAAAAGGAACTATTTGTGGTTACAGAGACTTACATATTGTGGGGGGAGGGTACAGTAGTGAGGTTCCAGTTTGACTTCTTTTCCTATATTTATCAGCACTACTTTTGGACATGAGAAGATATATTCTGTAGAGCAGGTAGAGCACACGGTGTGCCAACCTGGTTTTGTTCAAAAATGATAATGTAGCGTCATGCAATATTTAGCCAATGCATTGTGTTGTGCTTGACAAGCATGGTCTCAGTATAGCACGTTAACGGTTACCACATAAAGCTCGCCGGAACCGGGGAAAACATACATCATGGGCACTCTACGCATGTCACATTTGTGCTCGACCACATATGTCCATATACACGTATAACTTAAAGTCTTGAACTTTTTGTACCCCTCTCTCCCAACTCCCAAGTTGGGATAGATGAAATTTGTAGGTCACTAATTTATCATAAATATTGCATTCAAGATAAACACTAGTTCTCTTTAGTTTCTCAGTTAAATTTGGAGGCAAGATCCCGCCTAGGACTCAATTGAGAACCACAAAGTGTTTTCCATGAGTTAAATTTGGAGGCAAGATCCCGCCTAGGACTCAATTGAGGAACACACAAGTGTTTTCCATGAGACGCCAAGAGTGCGTTGATCATCAACGCGGCGGTGGCTGCCGGCTTCGCTGGTGTCACGGAGGAGCCAATGTGCGGCACATATGCCGCATGGTGAGTTTTGCGGGGGGTTGAGTGACATGACGGTACGATGGCGTCGAACGGTCCGTACTGATGTCCCGATTCGACCGACCACTTTCGTCAGTTGCTTTAACCGTTTTTCAGTTACTAGTTTCGTCATAATATTTCTTTGGTTGTTGTCGTTATTCGATGACGCAAGCTAGAGTTATTGTATAGCTCACTATAAACCTATCCTTTTCAATACAACCGGCGGATCTCATACATTTTGTTAAGATAAACACATAGGTTTTGAGACATCTTTTATAATTTAGAATAGATGAAATTTGTAAGTCACCAATTTATTCGAAATAAAAAACAAGTTCTCTTCAGTTTTATAGTTACATTTCTTAAGACAAGATCTTGCCTAGAACTCACTTGAGATAACTTGTTAAGGGAAAAACTCATAAGTTTTGATACTTTTTTATAACTTATTTTTGATATTTTTTTATACGTATTTTTTGAGTCTTCAAGTCCATTTCGCCGTGCTATTGCGCTAACCGCCCCCCTTCCGGCGGTCCGCGCGCGTCTTTATTGAGCCACTCCACCAGAGCATCGTTGTCCGAATCATCAGCCACACACACGCCGCAACAAACCTTGCTCGCGTGATCGCGTCCCTCTCCCCCGTCACTCCGTCCCCTTCCCCTCCCCCCGCACCTCAGCTGCGCCGAAGCCCCTCACCTCGACGCATCTCTCATTTTATTTTCCCCACCCGGAGGTTGGCATGCAACACGTGTTTGCCCGGCGCCAGGAATCCGCCGTGCAGCGCATAGTCACGACGAGCAGTGCCCGTCGGTTGAGCTCGGGTCCCCACCGGTAGTCCCTCACTTACCCCGGCCCCTGACCGCTCCCGGGCGGCGCGCGCTGCCTATATATTGGTGCTGCACCCACTGCCGGAAAGGCAGCCACGGCACAAAGAGAGAAGAGACCGGTCCAAACTCCGAACCAAGCGCGCCTCGCCAGCCGGAGTGAAGGCGAGAAAATAAACAAGCGCTCGGAAACAAATCAATCCCTCCCAACCATCGCCTCGCCGCTGACGCGAGGCGCGGAGACCGGCGGTTTCCCTTGTCGCTCGCGCTCGCTCTCGTGCGCGTGCGCCAGCCAACCTTAACTGCTACGATCGGTGGAGGGTGAGCGAGCCGGTGAGGGGAGAAGTGGAGGAAGGTTCCGGGGCTGCGCCTTCCTGCACATGGCGCCGGCGGCGATGGAGATGCTGGCGAGATCCTTGTTGCCGGGCCCGGGCGCTGCCGGCGGCGCGGGCCGGGAGCGGGGAGGCCGGCCCTGCTTCGCGTCGGCCGGGCGGGAGGAGAGGAGGAGGAGGAGCGGGAGGGTCCCGCTGAGGTCGGCGGCGCCGCTGGAGGGCAACAGGATCTACATGCTGGACTACCAAGGCTTCCGTGATTATTCCAATATCCGCCACCATCCCCGCCGCCGCCGCGCGATGCTTTCCTTGGCGACGGATGGCTTGGAATTCCATGGCGCATCGCATCCATGCGTGTTGCGTTGCATCTTTGAATTGTCTTAAGCAGTAGCACGATTCGGTTCTTCCATTTTTCTCTCCCTTTTCTTCCCTCTTCGCTTTCCAATTTCCTCCATCCGCTGCCAGCTCGAGGAGCTTCATGGAACCCGCGGCAAGAATATTCCAGCTGGTGCCTCTGAGCCTTGACCTCTGGGGCCTCCTCTTGTCTCCCGAGTCATCATTTCCAAATGGACGGACCTTCACGTGGAGCTGTCTATTTTGATTTGATTTCTCCCAAAAGCCGCGAATTTTTTACCGTCTTTTCTGCATCGTACGAGCGCTTATGAATCTTTGGTGAATCGGTGGCAGGAAAAGGGGGCCCCAAGAAGAGCAAGCGATCGGCGCTGGTGGGCTGGTTCGAGAAGAAGGATGTCAAGTCGGAGCGGGTGGTGTACACGGCGGAGTTCACCGTCAACGCGTCCTTCGGCGAGCCCGGCGCCGTCACCGTGCTCAACCGCCACCAGCGCGAGTTCTTCCTCGAGAGCATCGTCGTCGAGGGCTTCCCCTCCGGCCCGGCGCACTTCACCTGCAACTCGTGGGTGCAGCCCACCCGGGTGGACCGCACCGCCCCGCGCGTCTTCTTCACCAACAGGCCGTACCTGCCATGGCGCCGTCGCCGTCGCGCGTCGTGTAGCTTTCGTATCCAAACCACCCGATCGCGGCGACGCTGACGTTTCCTCGCGCCGCGGCCTCTGTGCAGATCACCGCGCGGAGAGCAGGGTGGAGTACCCGGAGCCCATCTACGTGTCGCGGGACGAGGAGTTCGAGGAGGGGAAGAACGAGATGCTGTCGGAGGGCGCGCTCAAGGCGCTGCTCCACAACTTCATGCCGCTGCTGGTGAGCTCCGTGTCGCCGGACATCCGCGACTTCGCCGGCTTCCACGACGTGGACAACCTCTTCAAGGAGGGCCTCCGGCTGAAGCAGGCGCTGCAGGACCAGCTGTTCCAGAAGATCCCCTTCGTGCGCAAGATCCAGGAGAACAGCGAGGGGCTCCTCCGCTACGACACCCCCGACATCATCAAGAGTATGTCCAACCACCTCTGTCCGTGATCCATGGAGATACATACAGATACGATACGATTCGATAGGATTCGGAGCACGGCCGGCATTGCTGTACTGTACTGATGCTGTCGTTCGTTGTTTCTGCTGCCTTTTCCGTGTGGCAGAGGACAAGTTCGCGTGGCTGCGCGACGACGAGTTCGCGAGGCAGGCGCTGGCTGGCATCAACCCCGTCAACATCGAGCGCCTTCAGGTAACCCTTCGCCGTCACGCCCGAACACGCCGCGGACACCGAGGCCGCCATGGGTGCCCGCCCGGCCGTTGCTTGCTGTCCTGTCCGCGGAGCAGAGCCGAAAGGCGCCGCCGTACGTGCTTGCCGCTCACTTCACTTGTTGGTCTCCTTGTCCAGGCGTTCCCGCCGGTGAGCAAGCTTGACCCGGCCGTGTACGGCCTGCCGGAGTCGGCGATCACGGAGGAGCACATCATCGGGCACCTCGACGGCATGTCGGTGGCGGCGGCGCTGGAGGGCAACAGGATCTACATGCTGGACTACCACGACATCTTCCTGCCGTTCCTGGACCGGATCAACGCGCAGGACGGGCGCAAGGCCTACGGCACGCGCACGCTCTTCTTCCTGACGGCCGCGGGCACGCTCAAGCCCATCGCCATCGAGCTCTGCCTGCCGCCCATGACCGAGGGCTGCAAGCGCGCCAAGCGGGTGTTCACGCCGCCCGCCGACGCCACCAGCAACTGGCTCTGGCAGCTCGCCAAGGCGCACGTCTGCTCCAACGACGCCGGCGTACACCAGCTCATCAACCACTGGTAACGTTCCAGTCCTGCAGGCGTTTCTGCATTCATATGTACTCAGTGCCAAACTGGCTAACTGTTGGGATTGGATCGATGTGTCGTGTGCAGGCTGAGGACGCACGCGTGCATGGAGCCGTTCATCATCTCGGCGCACCGGCAGCTGAGCGCGATGCACCCCATCTTCAAGCTGCTCAAGCCGCACATGCGGTACACGCTCAAGATCAACGCGCTGGCGCGGCAGATCCTCATCAACGGCGACGGCGTCATCGAGTCCGGCTTCACCCCCGGCCGCTACTGCATGGAGATGAGCGCCTTCGCCTACCGTGAGCTCTGGCGCCTCGACCAGGAGGGCCTCCCCGCCGATCTCATCCGAAGGTACTCACTCACATCACATACTACGTGCATCATAGCAATGTTGTTCATCCCATCACTTGTGGAATGTTCATCGCAATTGTACGTGCAATGCAACAGAAATTCATTGGTTTCCCTTCCTGTAATCAATCGCAGAGGCATGGCCGTGGAGGACCCGACCCAGCCGCACGGGCTCCGGCTGCTCATCGAGGACTACCCGTACGCCACCGACGGGCTGCTGCTGTGGTCGGCCATCGAGCGGTGGTGCGGCGCCTACGTGGCCACCTACTACCCGTCCGACGAGTCGGTGCGCGGCGACGCGGAGCTGCAGGCCTGGTACGCCGAGGCCGTGCAGACGGGGCACGCGGACAAGCGCGGCGCGCCGTGGTGGCCGCGGCTGTCGTCGCCGGCGGACCTGGCGTCGCTGCTCACCACGCTGGTGTGGCTGACCTCGGCGCAGCACGCGGCGCTCAACTTCGGGCAGTACCCGCTGGGCGGCTACATCCCGAACCGGCCGCCGCTGATGCGGCGGCTGGTGCCCGCCGACGGCGACCCGGAGCACGCGCACCTGGTGGCGGACCCGCACCGCTTCTTCCTGTCGGCGCTGCCCAGCCTCACGCAGGCCACCACCTTCATGACCGTCATCGACACGCTCTCCACGCACTCCGCTGACGAGCAGTACCTCGGGGAGCGCCCCGACGAGGCGTGGACGGCCGACCCCGCCGCGCTGGAGGCCGCGCGGGAGTTCGCCGGCGAGGTGCGCCTCGCCGAGGAGGAGATCGAGCGGCGGAACGCCGACAGGGGGCGGCGCAACAGGTGCGGCGCCGGCGTGCTCCCGTACGAGCTCATGGCGCCAACGTCCGGGCCGGGGATCACCTGCCGCGGCGTCCCCAACAGCGTCACCATCTAGTCTCTGGCGCAGCCATTTGGCGGGTAGCAAGATGATTTGGAAGTGAAATTTTCAAGTCATCATTATTGTACTCGGACGGGGAGAAATCTAAGCAGAAGCAGATGATTTTTGCCATAATTCTCGGAAAAAAATCCAGTACATGACTCCTGCACAGACTCCGTTGTGCAGGACATCCTTGGATGTGCGCGCTGTGGGATCGGACGGAGGAAGCACCGCCCGGCTCAGGAGTGATTTTTTCTTGCTCGGCGCTCCCTCGCTCCGTTTGGGACTCGGCTCGGCTCAGCCCTTCCGTGGAGGCACCATGACCTCGCTGCAAGCCGGGCTCCGGTCACGGGGCCACGCCATGGGAGCTGGAAGACAAGAGGATGCGTCTGGATCGCGCTGTCACGGTAATTCTCCCCGTTGATCTAGGTCCGAATAGGAGGAGGTTGATTTTGACATGGGATGGGAGGAATTGATATTGTAGAATGGGTGTAAATAATACAATCAATGGAATATAGCCGTATAGAGTTCTCAAGATAAGCTGTCTATATCTCATCGTGGTTATATATGACTGTTTTAATGTGCTTTTATCTTACTCGTGCAGTGTTATTTTTAAATACTACTGCACATTATTTGCTTTGACTAGATTGATGGCGTCATATCAGCAGATTGTCAAAATTCAAGTATTTGACCAACTGAAAGTGCCATTTAAGTTATAGTCAAGATTGACCTTGCACGTGATCTTGTAAGAATCCAAATTCAGTTCTTTTGAGTTCTCAGCTCTCACTCCCAAATTCGTCGCTTAACCAGGGCCGTGTTTAGATATTGGTTTTGGGTGGGTGAATTTGGGAGTATGATGTCACATCGTAATCATTGTGTCACTGTAGCATTTCGTTTGTATGTGCGAAAAATTGTCCAAAAATTTATTAATTAGGCTCAAAATGTTCGTCTCGCAGAGTACAACAAAACTGTGTAATTAGTTTTTGATTTTATCTACATTTAATACTCCATGCATGTTATGATATTTTGATGTGATGGGAATCTTCTTTTTGCACAAGAGTAGAAATTCTAGATCAAGTGGATGTTCACTTAGCAGTTAGCACGTGATTTGGTAGGAGATCAAATCAGTCCCTTCTCAACTTCTCGCCTCCCTGCCAAATTCTGAGGTTGATTTATGTCTCATTTGAAGAAAAAAACATCTAGTATCATAATCATATAATCGGATGGTCAAAATTGAAGTAGTGTTTACTCGCAAAAAGTACTGTTTGACCAAATTATCGTTTAAGTAGATATAGTCAAAGCTCACTGTTTCATTTAAGCAGGTAGTCAAAATTCACTTAGCAAGTACTTTGGCAAGAGCTCAGATCAGTTCTGGGTTGAGTTCTCACTCCTAAGTGACATTTAAGTGACATTTAAGTGGCATTTAAGTGACATTTAAATTCAACTATTGTCTGACATGATTGAAAGTGACATTTAAGTAGATAGTCAAGAGTAACCTAACACATGATTTGGGTACAGCTCCCATCAGCTCGACTTTTGAGTTCAGTTTACTCCCAAATTCTGAGGGTAAATCTTAGCTTACTGGCAGCAGATCATAAGACAGAATAGAATAAGTCCCTAACTTATTAAGGGAGCAATTTCTTCATGAGAACTGTATGGACAAGTTGAATTGAAACCATACAAGATGACAACTCAAATCAGTTCTTTAGAATTCTCAGCTATCACTTCCAAATTCAGATTCAAGTACTCCCTCCATTCCATAAAACCTGACGTTTAGGACAAGATTTGGGCCAAACATTGAGAATATAAATCATCAATAACTTTTAAATTATTGAGTTTGTAAATGTGAAAACTATATGAATAGATTTGTCTTGAAAAATATTTTTATAAAAGTATACATATATCACTATTCGATAAATATTTATATGATAATAAGAGGTCAAAGTTGTGTTTTGGAGACCGTGTCGCTGTCTTAAACGTCAAGTTTTATGGAATGGAGGGAGTATAGTTTACCAGGTTGAAAGTGCCACTCAAAGTGGATAGTCAAAATTCATATAGCAGTAACCACATGATTTGGTAGGAGCTTGAATCAGTTCCTTACCTCTTCTCATTTACGACATGATTGATCGGGCAGCTGAAGGCGCTACTGAAAGCACATGAGAGGAACAATAGCTTATTGCCTTCATGGTAATTTACAGCAATCATTTTAATTTTCGTTCAGGCAAATGTTAAGGTAAACTCTCTTCCTGTATGTCCCTACCATAATTTTTGTTCAGGATTCCTTCATGTATCTTATTGCCAGGAGTCGTCAGTCATTCTGAAGTCTGAACTTAAGGGGGACAATCCGAATAGGAGGAACTTGATTTTTGAAATGGATTGGAGGAAATTATACAGTAAAATGGGCGTAAATAACACAATCAAATGGGGTATTATATAATATAGAACTATCTCAAAAAGATTTATCTAATATCACTCAACATATGTAGCGCTGTATCTTGCTCATGTTGTGTTATCTTCAGATAGTGCTGGTCATTAGGCAACTGTTCAGTGTGCTGTATCTTTCCCGTTCTGTTCTTCAGATAGTACGTACTCAACATGTATGGAGTATTAAACGTAAATGAAATTAAAAACTAATTACACAGTTTTGTTGTGCTCTGCGAGACGAACATTTTGAGCCTAGTTAATCAATTTTTGGACAATTTTTCACAAATACAAACGAAATGCTACAGTGACGCAATGATTACGAAATGACATCGTACTTCCAAATTCACCCTCTCAATTCTAAACATCTAAACAAGGCCTTAATTTGCCAAGATAGATAGCCGTCATAACTCATATGCATATGGTCACTGTTTGACCATAGTGTCGTTCAATAGATAGCTTCAAAGCTCACTGTTTCGTTCAGTTCACTCCAAAGTTTGAATTTAACAGTTGTTTGACAAGATAACAGTTTCAATCAATTCGACATTTGAGTTGGTCAGTCCTCTTTATGAGAATTGTTCGGACAAGTAGAATGCACACACCATACAAGAGGATGGCGAGTGCCAGAATCTTAGCCCGATTGATCTCGGCAACGTACAGCGCTGAAAACGCTACTGAAAGAAGCGCATCAGAGACTCTAATTTATTGCCTCCACGATAATTCACAATGATCATCTTTTATTTTCGTTCAATAATTGTTAAAAGGACTTTTTCCTCCTGCAAACTCTACCAGCAGTGAATCATCAAAATGTCAGAAGACTTATTACAACACCAAACTGAAAACAGATTTATTCGAAAAAAGGGGAGAATGCAGCAGATCTTGTAAGTATACGGACAGATTGAATGCACAGACCATACTAGAGGATGAAGAGTGCCAGAATCTTAGCCCGATCACTCTCGGCAACGCGCTGAAAACGCTATTGAAATAAGCGCATCAGAGACTCTAATTTATTGCCTCGAATAAAAAGAAACTCAGCGAACAAAGAGGAAAAAAAATAGAGAAGCCAGATCTGAGGTTGTGTGGATAAAATAAAACGAACGCATTAGACTCAAGGAAGCTTTGTGCAATCAACATGTCGTATGATTGTTCAGAGTTTGATGGTATGTATGAGCAAATCATCATCGTCCAACGCAGAACCGAATCAATGAACCGAATCATCAAAAATATGACCAATCAACAAAGAAAGGCTGCGAGGAAGAGATGAAAAACAGAGAGAGGAAACCAGCCACGAAATCGATCGAAAACGAAGCAGGCGGGGACGAGCGGCACAGGCAGAAGTGGCGGCGGCGGCCGAGTGAGACGTTGCCTTTGGCTGTCAGGTGTATGATTATATATAGAGTGCCCGCCGGCGGGCTGCAAACCCTAGCGACCTTAAAAATTTACACGTTTGCCCTTGTCGATTGATTGGGCTCCCCTCCAGGCCTTCTACGATGGTGGTTGTTGGACCGAAGCGTTGTTTCGTTTCTCATTTCGACGGCCCATGCAAAAAGTTAAGGCCCGGTATACATCGTTCTTGGTGGGTTGCCGAGATTGGCAGTGGCAAATCCAACGGGCATTGATTTGCATCCTCTTTTTTTAAGGAGTGATGGGATTTATTGTCCCCTTTCACAGAATCGTTCATTCGATCACTGGTGATATTTAGTGGTAGTGGATCTGTCTTTTTGACTGCTGCTGTTTACGGTAAATGGCGACGGGTCTTCGGTTTAACCTTGAGAAGATATGGCCAATGTATTTTTGACATATTTTACTCGCTACATAGTGGTTGAGCATATTGCGTCTTTTTTACGGTCTTCATAATAATTATGGAGTACTCTGTTGGTGGAGACTGCGTTTATCGAGTTCAAATTTGGTGAAGTTTCATCGTCGTGCTGGAGTATGCTGAAGCGGTGGACGTCGCTAGATGCAATGAAGACGAAGTATATGTAAGGATCTAGTACTGTGCTTTAATGTAATTTTTAAATTAAGATGTCAATGTAAAAAGGGATTTTAATTTAATAAATCCGGTCCCTTTCTAAAAAGAAATCATAGAGTATCTCCGTGGCAGCCAAAAAAAAAGTTTCACATGTGTATATATACCTATATCCCTATTCCCTATGACCATTCATATTTTTTTTTTTGAGAATACATCATCATTGTCCATTATTGTACGGCAACTTGACATGTGTATACATATGCCTATATCCCTCCGGAGTTCGGATTAACATGTTTTCTCGTCAATTGGCGCAATCAACAAGCGCGCACAAATCGAACCGAACAAAAAAAAATCAGAGCTCAAATAAACGAACTGAAAAAGAAAACGGAGAGGAAGAAGAAGAAGAACAGATCGAGCTCGGTCGTGACACAAGAACGTTATTCCGGCGAAGGCCGCGCGATCGATCGATCAGCACACCATGCTGCTCTTCTTCTTGTTGTTGGCGACGAGCCTCCGCCAGAAGGTGGTGACCTCCTTCTCGATGTCGTGCACCGACTTCTTGGCCGGCTCGCCGTGGCCCTTCCTGCCGGCGGCGTGCGCGTCCATGTCGGCCATGGTCTTGCCGAGGTCGGCGATGAGGCGCTCGGCGAGGCTGGGAACCTGTCGAAAGAGAGCAGACGGATGAACTGGTTGTCGCTCACTGAATGCCTGAAACAGATCAAACGGAAAGCAACAGAGTACAGAGATGCGAGCATGTCGTGTACCTTTGGAGAAGTTGAGCGTGAAGGTGGGCTGGTCGGCGCCGAGGTAGTTGATGTGGAAGATGAGGTCCTCGGGGAGGTCCTCCTTGCTCCTCCAGATGACCCATCCGACGCCGGCGTAGACTAGGCCGTACTTGTGGCCGCTGACGTTGATGCTCTTCACCAGCGGCAGCCGGAAGTCCCACTCCAGCTCCGGGTAGATGAAGGGCGCGATGAAGCCGCCGCTCGCCGCGTCCACGTGGATCGGGGTGTCCCACCCTGTCTCGGCGTTCTTGGCGGCGAGCAGGTCGTTGAGCATCTTGACGTCCTCGAACTCGCCGTTGAGCGTGGAGCCGAGGATGGCGGCGACGCAGATGGTGTTCTCGTCCACCATCTCCGCGGCCTTCTCGGGGTCCATCACGTAGTACCCTTCCCGCAGCTTCACCTCCTTGAGCTCCACCTCGAAGTACCTGGCGAACTTCTCCCAGCACACCTGCAATCGAATGGCACCCGTGCACGATGATGAATCATATTTCGATCCTGTCTCCTTGTGCAATACACGGCCGGCCGGACACGATGGATCGATGATGCACCTCACCTGGACGTTTGCTCCGGTGACGATGTTGGGCTTGTCGTAGGGCTTGCCCTCCGCCTTCATCTTGTTCTGCCACTTCCTCTTGAACGCCAGCCCGGCCAGCATGATGGCCTCCGAGGAGCCCACGGTGCCCACCCCGACGGCCGTCTCGTCGTCGCCGATCGGGGCGTTGAACAGGTGCGCGATCATGTTGACGCACCGGTTCTGTTACGTTCGTTCCCGTTGCAAATCATGTTGTTTGTCAGGCAATGCTTGTTGGTTGCAGTTACAACACACATCCATCCGATTCAGCAATTAATGAGTAACCTGGAGCTCGGTGGTGACGGGGTACTCGTCCATGTCGACGTAGTTCTTGTTGATGGAGGACTGGATGAGCTTGTCGCACTCGGGCTCCATCCACGTGGTGACGAAGGACGCCAGGTTCAGCCGCGGGTTCCCGTCCAGCATCAGCTCGTCGTTGATGATCTGGTACGCCGCCTCCTTGGGGATCGACTGCTCCGGGATCTTGAACCTGCATGCGCACACCGCCGCAGCCGCCGGCGGCACACGGGCCGGATCGGAACCGGATCGATCAGTCCCCCGGATACGCAGCGGAAATCAGGAGGCGATACTCCGGCGGTAAATTAAGCGGGGCGGCGCGCCGCCGATCGCCGGAGCACTGTACCTCGGGAGCGCGGTGCGCACGTAGCGCGACGCAAAGGTGGAGCAGTGCAGGGACTCGCCCGTGTTCGTCTTCGCCGTTGACAGCGCCATTTCTCCCTCCCTCTCTGGTTCAGCGGCTGCGGATCGCTGTCTTCGCCGTTACCTCGCTGAAAATTCTCCGAGACGAGGGGAGCGGATTAGAGGACAGAGCGGAGCAATGAGAGAGATCAAGAAGCGGTTTTATAAGGAGGATGGGGCGCCATGGTTCTTGCGGAGACGAACGGGGGCGTACGCCATCCGCTCGTATGCCCGGCAGGGGTTTCGGCACGGGACTCGGGTGGGGTCGTCTCCGCTCGTCGCGCTGCTCGCTCACTTGCAGAGACAACAGATTAGCCTTTTTTATTTTTATTTTTTTACGGGAAATGCTATCTTGAGACAGAGGTACAAAGCGCAATCACATATAACAAGCCTGCAATCACATGTACTGTATGATATGTGCAAGACCTGATCAAAAAGTATTGGTGTAAAACCAATCAAATTTTGGCAAACGTAGTACCATATGACTAGACACGGTATAACCGTTCATTACATACTATGAAAGGATGGTCTTTTCTTTATTATAAAAAATCGGATGGCCTTTTGACCACTGATGGTGACGGTACAAAGCGCCGCGCACAAATAAGTAGGCGATCATTGTGCCGAACGTGTTGTGAAATCCATCTTATAAACATTGCTTGGCACTATAAGGCTGACTCCAACAAAGCATTGCAATTTGGAGAGGTAAATTCAGCTTTGCCTCTCATGCACAGTGTAGAAGGGGATATGCAAATGTTGTGCTCTCCAACATACAATCGGCAGCCTCTCTCCCCAATCCATGGACCTCAGCGCCCCGCACAGCAGCGCTGCCATGGAGGCCACACTGCTGCTCTCCGCCGATGCCTGCACGGCCGGCCTCTCCCTCTCCCTCCGCTTCGCATCCAATCCAATCCCCGGACCTCGACGCCCCGCACGGCGGCGCTGCCATGGAGGTCATCCTGCTGCTCTCCGCCGACGCCTGCACTGCCGCCGGCCGGTGCCGCCCTTCCACCGCGTTCGCGCGCCGCGCGCCGGGGCGGGTGGTGCCGGGCCGCCGGCCGGGGTGCTGCCCCCGCTCGCCAAATGCAATTGATGAGGAGAGAGGGAATCTATTTTTTAGCTCACCTCTCTCCTCACACTGCAAACTGCATGCTCATTTGCCTCATCTGTTGGAGAAGAATTTAAAGATGCACAGTGCGACGGGAGAGCAAAAATGGATTTGCATTGCCTTGTTGGAGTCAGCCTTAGGGCTTATACTCTGGAGCAGTATGCCCACCACCCTGCAGTGTTATATACACAAATAAACACACGAGATTATTTGAAGATTATGGTATAAAATATAATAGCTAAGAATTATTAGAGTAGATTGTGTCCTAATTAACAGTGTTACGGAAAAAAGATAACATTTTCCTTTAGTACCGACCTTCACAGTTGCAAATGTTAGGCCGCTCGAGTAACTCCTTGTAAATCTAGGAAACAAATTATCCATTTAGATAAATATAACAAGACCATTATTAATCAGTAGATATCTACCAGCTGGGAAGTGTTGCCATCGAGGAAATTAGATCTGCGGTTTTTGTTTAAGTTTTTCATATGTACATAGAGAACTTTTAGAGATACTTTAGGTAAGATCTTCATAAGACTTCCAATGTAATATATATCGCAGTTAGCATATACATATAACATAATTTCAGCACAATGATACATTTGATGGGGAAACTTCAACAAGGATGTAGCAATTGAGGGTGGTATCAAGTGTCAATTAACACATCAAGGGTACACGGCATTTCGGATTAAACAAAGTAATGGTGTAGAAGCATGCTCCTTACCCAGCAACTTGGCCACCAACATACCATGGTCGCCAGTCATCTACAATGGTCAAGTTGAGGTATCTAATCCATGCTTGCGTACCAACAGGGGATATCACTATCAGAAACTCGACATCCGCCCGGCTCCTCTGCCTCGGCCATTTTTGGACCCGGTGCTGATGGGGCTTCAGCACCGGGTCCAACAGCTAGGAGTGGGGGCGGCGTGATCACCACTTCATGAAAAATTGTATTAATCATATATACAGAAAAGAAGAATTCCAAGTACTTCTTAGCACAATAACGGTGCAAACATATTTCGAAAAAGTCCAAATTATTATCCTTAAATACAGACAAAGTACGGATAACCCTCTAAAGTATGTTTTGGTTCATTTTACACCCACAAATATGTTAATCGGTCAAATCTATCCTTTCGCAAGATTTGTCTTTTTTGTTTCTCCATACATAAGTGATGGTTTAAGTTAAAATTTTGTAATATGATAAAGAGACACAAAAAATATTTTTAAATAATATAATATGATTTATTTCATCATTATTTCTCATAAATTTTATAATCAATATGGTTAATTTATTGCTACATATCATAGCCTATCAAAATAACGATGAAAAATTTATGTTATATTTTTTGAAATGCTTTATTTGGCCCACTATCATTCCACAAAATTTTAACTTAAAACACCGCTTGTGAGAAACAAAAAAAGACAAATCTTACGAAGGGGTATAAATTGAACCGATTGAGATAGTTGTGAGCGTAAAATGAACCAAAATATACTTTAGTTGGTTATCCGAACTTTATCCATACTTGAGGGTAGTAATTTGGACTTTTTCCAAAACATTTTGTGTGTGTGTGACCTTTGAGCGAATATGCAGTAGATCTACCGTCTAAGTAATACAAAGCATTGCTTTCTTGAGTTAATTACCTGTATATGAGCGTGGCATATCCTTTTGTGGCTAGTCTTGAATGATACTCCACTGCACTTTGGATGTCATGAGTGTAAGGCAATTCACGGTTAAATCTTTTCCATGCTCCAATTGTTCCCTGGAATGTAGAAATGTTCATGCTTAATGGTACAAACAAACTCCAGTCCAAATTTCTCGATCTTGTCCTCTCCAGATTGTGTGCCTGATATTGTGTATGGTTTGCTGGTACCTTACGAACATTTCCTGAATTGTTTCATCATTTCCCGATATATGCAGCCAAAATAAAGTAAGTGTCCTCTAAAAAAAAGTAAGTGTTTATATCACAACAATAATGTCAGATAAGGGACCACTAGTTGACTCCTAAACAAAATTGGATGAACAGACCGGAGGATTGATTGAATAGTTAAAGGAGTGAGATTATTTTGGGGTCTTCGCCACTCAACTTTGCATCTGAACCCGGAAAGAAAATATGTAGACTCTAGCATCAGGCTACTAATTCCATCTGTCTTAGGGCTCCACAACTCATCAGGGCAAGCAGGCTCCAGGATGTGTTGCAGATTGATATCCCTTGTGCACTGCATTTTCGCAAATTAAATCATGTGAGCCACATATCCAGTTCTTATATAGGGAGACACATAATCCCAATATCACCCCGATCGAGAGATGTGTAGTCGACTAAAATGCGCGATTCGTAATATCTGACAAGCTACTGTCATAAGCTTATCTATAATTGAGCATTGGTTGTATTTTTAAAATGATGTATTAAACATAACTGTTTGCAATACTACATGTGTAGAAGGAGTGGTCAAACTTGTATACAAAAAGTACCCTTTTTCAAAAAAAGTCTACTTTTGACGTTATACCTAATGGCACCATTTCACATGATGAATCTGATGTCCAAACACTGATCGAGTTCTGTGTTACACACGTAATATCAACTATCTAAGAAGTACTCACATTGTATATAGCTTGGACAGCCTCTGCGCATACATCATTGCATGGATTGCTATATTTTCCACCACAATTTTCCCTAGCATTCTGCAGATAAGATTAATTTTATTTTAAATATATGTGAATCATATAAAATAAGGGTATCTTTTTGATGAAAATCATGTCATTTCAACTGCGTGGTTACTTGTTATTCGGAATTAACTTAAATGCTATCTTTAGATAATCTAGAGCCATAATTGAAAATATTGTGTAAATCACTTTAACTTTAATGTGATGATGGATCACCTCGTAAAACTCAGATGACACAAGTCCCATGCCATGAAAGAATGAAATTTTTCCATCCGTATCAAATTGTTTGTCAGTCACCGGGTTGCCAGCAATGTACCCTTGAGTTATGTAACGAAATTAAAGAATGAATTGCCAACATATTCTATAAACATCCCAAGCATAACTTAAATTGTGTAGGCAGCCCCAGTCCTGAACATCGATTAGGTACATACTGGATGTAGTAAGGATTATATGCATGTGAAAAATACCGCATTAAGCAAAATGATAACTTATCCACAATATTTTAACAGATGGATAAGTTTCATATGCAATCCTACTTTCTCTCATTAACATCACTTAAGTTGAATCATTTGTCTCCTTTGCTATCATAGGTTCCTAATGGTCTTACTAATTAGTCCATATTTTTTAATTATCTTGCTACTTTTACAAAATTTACTATAACATAGGTTCCTATTTATTTTCATTTTTCTGCTTTGAAAATTGTCCATTTTTCTTTGCATCATCTTGATTCACCGGGATCCTTGTATAGGTTGATTTCATTTAAAAAACTAAAATTGAAATTGAACATCAAATACACATCTACATCAGTACCATATAGAATATTATCAAAATGTTTATTATGCTAAATGTGATTTATTCCATAAGGAATGTTCTGAAAAAATTATTTATTTTTATTGTATGAATGGACTTATTCCTGAAAAAAGAAGAAGAAAAGAAACTAAAGACAAAAAAGAACCATTCCAAAGGAACAAATGAATTACTCAATGTAAGCTCGGGAAATGAATATTGAGTTGGTGTACTGACCAATTCAACAAAAAAACAAATTAAGCTTAGCTTGGGCAGTTAAGCTATACTTCATAAATAAATATTGTAATTAAATTTGAGATATTTCACCATACAACCTTGAGATTGAAAAATATTTTTTCACCGAGTTCTATGTCTGCAAGTCATAAGAATATCTATTGTTAGTAGCAGCTCGATCATGTGTACAATCAATAAAATGATATTAAAACATCAATTGTTAATACACATCAAAATATATCCCTATCCCCAAGCCTAGTAGGATCATTCTTTGTGACCAAGATTATAGACGGTCAAACAAATTATCATACTAGCTCGTCACCAATAATACTATAATCACATAATTTGTGTGGTTTATGATATATAATTCTGAATCAAACGATGTGGCTTTGATTGAGAGACATCATTTTGACTATAAGACCACATAGTTATAGCATTTTTTTATAGAATATCTGAGTGGACTGAATACTAATATTATAGAGTAATGTGCATAGTGTGCCTTCAAAGTATTCTCCGTTCACCCAAATATGCACCCAAGTAAAATCCCTGATGATGTACAAAACAGATTTGAAGGAAGGAAGCTTACTTCTGTCGATCTCTAATGTAAGACTAGGGATGATCAATACCACTGTATGAATCCCCAGCAATATAAAGCGGGTTCGACTGGAACCGTGGATGGTCTTGAAGCCACTGCAGACAGCAATTCCCTTAATTATCAACACAGACAGACATGCTTCCATCCATGCAGACAAAATGGCAGGCTTTTGCGAGTCTTCGGACGTGTTGCCGCTAGCTGGTGCTCCGTTTTGAGCTGAGACAGGGGAAGGACAGGCCACGGCACTAGCGCAGGTACGTACTACTAACCTTTCTGAGAAAAATGACTAGGTGCTTCACTGCTTTGGTGTCACCGGTCTTGAGCCCTTCCTCGGACTCGGCGTACGAAAACCCAGTCCCCACCGGAGAATCCACGAATATGATGTTGCTCACCTGCGAAACCGCGCAATAATCTATCGATCTTTTGATGAACCACCAGTCTGAATAAAAATGACCTGTGAATTGAATAAGCTAGTGGCCGGCGAAGGGATGCATCATCACTGCACCTTGGTCCATGTCTCCGGCCGGTAGAGGAGAGTGGGGAACCCGCGTGTGTACCCTTGGGTATCAAACTGGAAGGGTCCTATCTCGTAGCCCAGGCCGGAGATGCCGGAGCAGCCTGGCCCGCCGGACAGCCACAGCACCAGCGGGTCCTCTCGTCGGGGTCCTTCTCCGACCGCGCGAAGTAGTAGAAGAGATGCACGCCGTGGCGCTCGTCCACCTCCACGTACCTGCGGCGGCCGGCCGCGCCGGCGGTGAGAGTGAAGATCATATCGAGAACGAAGGATCTCGATCGATCGGCGGAGTACGTACTACATACGCGCGCTTACGTACCCGGTCTCGAGGCAGAAGGGGAGGTGCCCGTCGAACCTGCGCGTGCCCGTGACGATGTGGCCGCCGCCGGGAGCCGGAGGCTGCCGAGGAGGAGCCACAGGGACAGCGGCGGCGGCAGCAGCAGCAGCAGCGAACGCTTGGCCGCCCACATGGCTGCTGCCCACTTCAGCTTGTCCGCTGCTCGACTAGTGTCGCTCGATGGTTCGGCGTCGTCGTGTGCTCGTGTGCAGCGACGCGCGCATATAGAACTAGGGAGGAGCATGGATTTTCCGAGGGTACACCTGGCCGGGCACCTTGATGGCCATTACTGAAGTTGGTCCCACTACCACTTTCTCCGTAGCCCCCGCATCCTGCGGCCTGCCGGAGCCTGCGTAGCCAGGCAGAGCAATGAGGCAGACACTGGACCCACTCCCCAACGCATTCTCTCCATCGCCAGGCGGCCAGGCCCCAGCCCTGCAGATAGATCTGTCTCTTGGATTTGGCAGCTGGCAGACTGGTCATGGCGGCGAGCAGTGGCGTAGCCGGCGGATTTTCACGCCTAAAGACACTTGGTAAACGTTTATACCACTTAATCTCATTCTTTTTAAGCTTGGACTTTTAAGTATATAAGTTGTAGTATCTGAACTTACACAACACACTCACGCACACCCCTAGAAGCTACAACCTATACACCTCAAGCGTCTTTCTGGAGATCACCGAAGCTCCCCGAGCCCCGTAGATGACGGGCACGTCGTAGTCCCATTATAGTGTCACGCGAATGTCCAGGTCCTGCACGAAATAATATGGGGAAAATCCCCGGTGTGACACCCGCGTCATTCCATTTGGGAATCGAACGCGGGCGGGAGGCCTGGCCACTGCCAGCGCCCTCCACTAGGCTATGAGCCCGTTCGCATAATAGTAGTATCACTCAATCTCATTGTAGTACACATAATAGCGATAGTTCATATATCGATAGAAGTGCTTAAAATGCACGATTTAGACCAATACGTTGTAATTTAAGACACATTAGCATAACAAACTGGATAAAATAAATACCTAACTAGTGTCGGTCTGATTCATCGTCAATTCCACGCATATCACAAATATCACAGAAGAAAGGACACCTGAACCTACACATGAAAACAATCAAATAAGTAAATTTTTAGTGAATTGGATAAGAAATATGCAAAACATGATTGAATTTAGGGAATGGAAATCCAAATTCCAAACAAAACTAACTGACCGATTTATTTAGGGAGCTCGGAGCCACTGAACGTCTAGCCCTGCTGCTGTGCCCTGCTGGCTGCTGCTGCGCCGCGCCCTGCTGCAGTGCTGCTGCTGTGCTGCGTGCCACCACGCACCTGCGCTGGTGCGCTGCCGGCTGCCCGCCGCTGCCGCTAGGTTTCGGTTTTTTATTTTTGGATGGAGAGGAGCAGTGTGCGGTGCTGCGTCTGCGTGGCATGGAGCGCTTGGGCTTAGACGAAGGAAGGGATGGAGTCCGGCTATTGAGCCACAATATAATCTGAGTCAAAAAATATATATGGGTATTAGTTGGTTTTTTGGGCCACGCCTAAAGCTTTAATATTTTGATGTCACGGGAAATCTTCTTTTTATATAGTAAATTTGGGAGTAACTTTTTAGAACTAAACAAAGCCCAAATTTTACCCTTAAAGTTCACTATGCAAGAACAAGATTCCCATCACATCAAAATATCGGCACATGCATGGAGTACTAAATGTTGATGAAATCAAAAACTAATTGCATAATTTTGTTGTACTCTGCGAGACGAACATTTTGAGCCTAATTAATCAATTTTTGGACAATTTTTCACAAATACAAACGAAAAGCTACTATATCGCAATAATTATGAAGTGACACCAAACCCCAAAATTCTCACCACTATTTTGCATCTAAACACGGCCTATATTCCCCAAGATTTATTAGCTTCCACACATTTAATTGTTTAAGAATTGTAGAGTAGTATATGGAAAGATAACTATGATGAGATGGGGAGCAAACCCACTATAAAGAAATACAACGTTGTCAAATCATGCAGGTATATAAAGAGTTAATCCTTTCGATGCAAACTTAAACTAGCTATTGTTTGAATAGGCTTAATCACGTTATTAGCATACCAAAAGCATGGGTGCAAACTTAAACATCTTATCTACTTATAAGCACGAGGCCTTGACATTAATTAAAAAATGAAACAGCAGGCCGGACTTAGCACCTCATGTATGATTGTTATGGTGTTCGTTTTGTGACCAATTCAGATAAGTGAGGCAGGTTTCAGTTGTGCCATTCTTTCTTGTGAAAATAATTGACTTTCTACAATTTTCATATGTAGACGTAAATTTATTGTCAGCACATGTCGCCTATGTTTCGGAGTTGGTATTAAATTACAAGTGTATTCGTATTATTTTAAGTATTGCTAGAACTTTTCCTAAAAAGATATTTTGTTTTTCCATGGAATATAATTGACTCTCGGAGTAGGTATTACACTTTTTCATGCTAAATTTTGGGTTACACAGAATAAATATATGAATTTTTAGATTGCAGTACCGAAAAATTTCAGCCATTTTTGGTGTTCAATATATTGAAGAAAAACAGACTAAGATTGAAGTACATTTCAATAGAATTTTGACTTGCTGATGGGGTCCAAGAACTTATTGAAATGATGAAAACAAATCAATTTATTTGCTAGTAGAAAAGATGTTTGATCACGGTGCGTACTGATATCCAGGAAAATTGATTTGAAATCCAAATGAAAATTACCTGGTTATTAATAGTCCCGTATTAACTTTTGCACAAGAAACGGCCACATATTGACGACATATCCTTTCGCCTTTCCGTTCCTTGTATCTGGGCCGGGGTGGATTTACTGGATATTGGGCTAGCAACCCGCTTCCGCCTTTCAGCTTCTTCTCTCCCTTCTATACTTCTGTGGTCTGAGACTCTGAACGGCTTAGCCACCAACCCATCGGGTATCGGGAATGCTTTGAGTCGCACGTCCGACGGACGCGCTCCGTCCGGACGCTGACCAGGCCGCGTGTCCCTGTCGCCTCACATATTTCCACCTACCCACTTTATTCTTATCCTCCTGCTCCTTCTGCCTGCTGTATTTTCTCTCCTTGCATACGTCGTTGCCGCAATGCGCTGCTGTTGCCGGCGCACCTCCACCAGCCACCTCCGCGAGCGCAGCTACCGCCACCACCTGCCGCACCTCCGCGGCGCGCCTGCCACAACCGGCCGCTCTTCTGCCGGCGTGGGCGCCGCCGACCCTAGCCGCTCCTCCAAGCTCCGCCCGTGCGCCGAGGTCGCCGCCCGCGAGCCGACGCGGCCGCCCCGCATGGCGCCGCCCCATGAGCCGCCGTCGACAACGCCGCCCCCACGCTGCTCCTCGCTTCCTCCCCCGCAGCTCCCTCCTCGATCCGCTCCGCGCTTGCTCCTCCACACACTCCATCACGACGTCTGCTCATGGATCAGGACCACGCCGGGGACCAAGCGGCACAGCGGAGGCCTCCGCGCGCGGGAGCCGCGGCCGGCTGGCGGCGGCGACCCACCTGCGGAGCAGCAGCAGCAGGGAGCTCCAGGGTAGTGGCGCATGACGCCGGTGGCGAGCTCCAGTGTGATGTTGATTAAGCACCCCACGGTGTTGCAACAGATTTTTTTTCATGTTGCAGAACTCTATGCATGTTGGAACAATTGTTTTTTGATGTTCCATCTGTTAATTTTTCATGTTGCAACCTCTCGCGTTCCAGTGTTTCACCGTGCTATGGATGTTTCCATTTGTTGCAATGATTTTTTCAATGTTGCAGTTACATGATTTTGATGTTGAAATAGCCTTGTCTTGATGCTCCATGTTGCAAGAGCATATTTCGTGTGTTTCGGATGTTTCAGAAAAATGTTGCAACTGTTTGATGTGAATGTTGCAAAAAACAGATCCGGGATCTTCTAGGGTTTCGCTCCATGTTGCAACAGCATGTTTCACGTGTTTTGGATGTTCCAGAAGAATGTTGCAACTGTTTGAGGTGAATGCTGCAAAAATAGATCTGGGGTGTTGCGATGTTGCATATGTTTTACATGCATGTTGCAAGTGTTTCATCCGGATGTTGCAATTTTTATTGAGATTTTTTTGAACCGCTGCCGTGCGTGGATGAGAGTTATGAGGGCGTGTTTCTAGTGTTGCAAACGATGACTATTTATGTTGCAGATACTATTATTTGATGTTGCATGCGCTATTTTTGTATGTTGCAAAAACTTTTATGTGTTGCATGCAACATCATGCCATGTTGCGGCGGGATTTTTTCTGCGCTACAGTACCGACGGAAGGAATACTTGGCTGAGGTTTTGCCACGTCACCGTCCGATTTTTTTGTCCCGTCGGACGTCCGGGCGCTAGCAAGCCCGATCAGGTATTCAGGTGAGCGAAGAAGGGCAACCCTAGCAAGTGAGTAACAGAGGCTGCGCGCGCGGCGGGGAGAGGGCGCGGCGCCTTAAAGCTGTGTTTCTCTGCGGGAATCTTACATCCGTAGTGTATTTCTATTTATAAAATATTTTTAGAGATGGTGTAATTTTGCACGACCAATATAATGAGCTTAATTAGTCCATGATTTACTAGAAACCATCCTCTAATCATACAGTCTCACAAATTAACCTGGGGTTATGAAGATAGCTTTGTAAATTGACTTTATTTAATACCCTTAATTAGTGGTCAAACAGGATGAAAAAATATTTCCACATCAAAGAAATCACATCCCAGTAAGCAGCCGCTGCGAGCAGTTTGCGATGCTGTAGCACAAATCAGCACCGGGTCAAAGCGAGGGCTGAGCAGGTACAAATTCCAAATTTCCATGGATAAGTTAGTCTGATGAATTAGTGCGTCTGCACTTGATGCACAGTCGAAGCAAATTCTATTTATTACTGCATGAAGTGTTATGCTATCAATAACTGGATACTTAATGTGAAGTTATTATGAAAAAAAAACACTTAGTAGTATAAGTATAACCGTATCGTAGCCTTTGCTGGCATGCAGGTTTGAACAGTATAATCCACTCATACACAAATCACATATGAAACCATCACAAGCCCTCCGCAGTGTGGCGCCGAAGCGATGCCCAAATAGGAGAGAGAAAGAGTTTGGGCATTAATTCCAACTACGATCACCGATGCTCAAGCTAGTAAGGGCATGCAAAGTTGGGAGGATGAATTTGGTAGGTAGATGTCACTTCGTAATCATTGCGTCACTGTAGTATTTTCGTTTGTATATACAAAAAATTGTCCAAAAATTGATTAATTAGGCTTAAAATGTTCGTCTCGTAGAGTAACAAAATTGTGCACTTACTTTTTTATTTCATCTATATTTAGTAGTCCATACATGTTATGACATTTTGATATGATGGAGAATCTTTTTTTTGCATAGTGTATTTGGGAGTTGCTTTTTGGAACTTTTGGGAACTAAACAAGGCCTAAATGTGGGAGCGGCGCACGTCCAGACACTGATGTTTGAAAGTTAAAAAAATGAAGAAAACTGAGGCCTCGATCCAAAAAGTTACTCCCAAATTTACTATAAAAAAGAAGATTTTACATCACATCTAAATGTTATAACATGTATGGAGTACTGAATGCAGATGAAATAAAAAACTAATTACACAGTTTTGTTGTACTCTGCGAGACGAACATTTTAAGCCTAATTAATTAATTTTTGAAAATTTTTCGTACATACAAACGAAATGCTACAGTACGCGGGACTGTGCGACGTGACCCGCACAGTCCCGAATTAGGGGTGCAAAATCTGGAACTAAACACCCCTTGAGCATCTTGTTCTTTTGTCCTGCAACCCTGCAGAGAGAGTGATGAGCGACCACTGATGATCAAGGACACAACATCGTCGCAACGACGGAAGATCGGCTTCCCATAGCGTCGAGCTTTCTAGCCTCAGCCTCCACCACCATTCTGCTTCCACTACCGGAGAGAAGGCCTTTTGCACCGGTTGGGAAACCTGCTACCTTTAGCACCGAGTCAAATAGCCGGTGCTAAAGAGTATGTGCATTGTTGCGGGGATTCGAACTCATGACCTCTTGGCTCGCGTGTACCCACCTAAGCATCCAACCTAAGCAGCACATGTAATGGGATAGAAGATGAATTCTTTTTTTAAGTAGCACGTGACATCCTCTTTAACACCGGTCGTAACACCAGCCGGTGCTGAAGGGTCCCCAAGGCCACCTGAATGTTGGATCCAGTGCTAATGCATCTTTAGCACTGGGTCTTTAGGCAGTGGCGGAGCCACCTATGTGGCGAGGCATGGCCGGCAAGTTCTCCTTTTGACAAATGATGGCAGCGGGTGGGGTGCAAAGCAGTGAGGTCTGACCATAGATTCGCCATAGCTAGATTTCGATCCTAGCTCCGCTAC
This sequence comes from Echinochloa crus-galli, assembly GCA_900205405.1. Lineage (NCBI taxonomy): Eukaryota > Viridiplantae > Streptophyta > Magnoliopsida > Poales > Poaceae > Echinochloa > Echinochloa crus-galli. The sequence continues at coordinate 652,525 of OAMR01000427.1, forward strand.
TGTCTTTAGGGTGCTGCGGTATATATGTCAGGTGGATGATGATTTCTCTAGTAGCGTTCGCCTGGCCCCCTTCCCAGGACTGATCCTCCTCGACGTTGCCATTCCTCCCTATCTCAGACCCCGTCGATCACGTCGTGCCGGCGGGATCTCGAGGTCGATGTAGTGGCGCAGGCGTTCCCCGTGGTTGCCATGTCCACACCTGGGCATGGGGCCGAGCTCCTTGGTCCAGCGGAGGCACGGGATCTTCCTGTCATTCCAGCGCCAGCCACTGCGGACGCCTCTCTCTTGCTGTTGCCTCTGCCTCCCTCTGCACACAGTCCCACTTACCGCTATGAAGGAAACGATCCGGTGGCTGGACTTGGATTTGGATCGGGATCCATCCAGGTACCGGTAGGGCTGGGCCCAAACAGTACCCATGTGAAAAAGAATTAAAATAATTGACTAAATGGTTTAAGATCCATGCAATCTTTTGGGAAAGGACCACGGAGCAAAACTTTATGAGAAATGCTAAGCTGAGGCCGAGATCATATCCCATTGTGGCATCGACAAGGCGCTGCTCTCATAGTATCATGTAGGAGTATCGTGATATTGTGAGGACAGAGATCTTTTTTTTTTGAAAATAATGGGGACAGAGATCAAGTGTTGAAAAATAAGCCTGCATCACATATACTATATGATATATATGCAACGCCTGAAGAAACGGTATGGGGGTCCTATCAAATTTTGCCAAACGTTTGGATTGTTGCCGATGGTAACCAAACCAAATTTTTGACGCGCCATAACAACATCAGCTGTGTTTGGTTTGCTGCCAAAAGTTGGCGCGCCAACGAGTGCCAATGCAAAACAACACCGGCGGCAGTGGCGGAGCTAGCAATTAGTGCTAGGTCAGGCTTAGTGCTAGGGTATTCATTGAAAGAAATGCTCTTAATCTCAGTAGAAACAGGATTAATTTGTGTGGAAGTGAAAACTACATACTTAACATATACTATTATGTTACCATAAACATTGGTATTCCAAGGCATACCAAAGAATACCATTGGCGCCGCCGACCGGCGGAGGGCGAGGATCCAGGCGAGGAAAATGCTCAGCCTAAGATTTAGGGGAAGCCAACATTCCCACAAGCAACGTGGCAAGAACTGTATGGCAACACGGAAATCGAAATCATGGTTTTACCATTTTAAACACTAAATATCTCTTAAATGATTTATTTAAATAAAAATCTGATTTCATATTTATAATCCTTGCAACTAAATCTATAAAATGAGATATTATTTGATTATTTTTTGACAAAATAAATAATAATGACATGTGGACCTCATATGTCATACTCAAGGTGTTGGCAAGTTTTGGTATGACTACAATCCAAACACTATTGCACCCGTATTTTGGTCACGACCAACATTGGTATGGCTAGATGGGGCCAAAACCAAACAAGCCCATATGACTAAACACGGAATAACAATTTATTACATGTAATCAAGGATGTCGTTTTGACCATTGACAGTGCAAAATGACATCCTTGATTACATGTAATAAATTGTTATTCCGTGTTTAGTCATATGGGCTTGTTTGGTTTTGGCCCCATCTAGCCATACCAATGTTGGTCGTGACCAAAATACGGGTGCATTTTTTTTGAAAATAATGGGGACAGAGATCAAGTGTTGAAAAATAAGCCTGCATCACATATACTATATGATATATATGCAACGCCTGAAGAAACGGTATGGGGGTCCTATCAAATTTTGCCAAACGTTTGGATTGTTGCCGATGGTAACCAAACCAAATTTTTGACGCGCCATAACAACATCAGCTGTGTTTGGTTTGCTGCCAAAAGTTGGCGCGCCAACGAGTGCCAATGCAAAACAACACCGGCGGCAGTGGCGGAGCTAGCAATTAGTGCTAGGTCAGGCTTAGTGCTAGGGTATTCATTGAAAGAAATGCTCTTAATCTCAGTAGAAACAGGATTAATTTGTGTGGAAGTGAAAACTACATACTTAACATATACTATTATGTTACCATAAACATTGGTATTCCAAGGCATACCAAAGAATACCATTGGCGCCGCCGACCGGCGGAGGGCGAGGATCCAGGCGAGGAAAATGCTCAGCCTAAGATTTAGGGGAAGCCAACATTCCCACAAGCAACGTGGCAAGAACTGTATGGCAACACGGAAATCGAAATCATGGTTTTACCATTTTAAACACTAAATATCTCTTAAATGATTTATTTAAATAAAAATCTGATTTCATATTTATAATCCTTGCAACTAAATCTATAAAATGAGATATTATTTGATTATTTTTTGACAAAATAAATAATAATGACATGTGGACCTCATATGTCATACTCAAGGTGTTGGCAAGTTTTGGTATGACTACAATCCAAACACTATTGCACCCGTATTTTGGTCACGACCAACATTGGTATGGCTAGATGGGGCCAAAACCAAACAAGCCCATATGACTAAACACGGAATAACAATTTATTACATGTAATCAAGGATGTCGTTTTGACCATTGACAGTGCAAAATGACTCAAACTCAAACAAGTAGTCGATCATTATATCAGACATATTATAGCGGATCATGTGAAATCCATCTTGCAAACATTGTTTGGCACTCCAAGGGATTATACTCTGGAGCAGTATGCCCACCACCCTGCAATGTTAAACACACAAATAAACACAGATTATTTGAAGATTATGATATAAATGTAATATCTAAGAATTTTCAGAGTACATTCTAATTTAATAAAGTTTGTTTTGGTAAAAAAAACAACAACATTTCCCTATAGTACTGACCTTCACAGTTGCAAATGTTAGGTTGCTCGAGTAACTCCTTGTATATCTAGAAAACAAATCGTCTAGTTAGAGATTACAAGAGTAGAGCAGTATATAACCTATAGATATCAACCAATTGGGAAATTGTTGCTAGTCGAGGAAAATTAAATTGATCAGCAATTTTCGTTTAAGATTTTCATATGCGTGTCCAATTTTTTTGACAAACTTTTGGTAAGAATTCTGTAAGACTTCCAATTGCATATATATCACCGTCAGGATATGCAATGTAATTTCAGCACAACAATACATTTGATAAGAAAACTTTCAACAAGGATGTACCAACTGCTCAGGGTTCTGTCAAGTGCCAACGAACACATCAAGGGTACGCGACATTCAGATTAAACAAGTAATGGAGTGTAATCATTCTCCTTACCCAGCAACTTGGCCACCAACATACCATGGTCGCCAGTCATCTACAATGGTCAAGTTGAGGTATCCAATCCATGCTTGTGTGCCAACAGAGGTTATACCGGGATCATGATCACCACTGCATGACAAATTAATTACACAAACAAGAAGAATCCCATGTAGTTCCTAGCACAACAAAAAAAAATATTGTGTGCACATGTAGTGTTTGAGTGACTACGCAGTAAATCTACAGTCTACAATGATACAGAGCACTGCTTTATTGAGCTAATTACCTGTATATGAGCGCGGCATATCCTTTTGTGGCTAGCCTTGAATGATACTCCACTGCACTTTGGATGTCATAAGTGTAAGGCAATTCACGGTTAGCCCTTATCCATGCTCCAATTGTTCCCTGGAATATAGAAATGTTCATGCATAATGGCACAATCAAACTTCAGATTCTTTTCTTTTCTCCAGACCGTGTGCCTGATGTATATATATATGGTGCTACTGTATTGCCGGTACCTTGCGAACACCAAGGCTCTCCTGAATTGTTTCATCATTTCCCCATATGTAGGATAGAAAGTACGCAGCTTGCTGCAGCCAAAATTAAGGAAAGTGTCTGATCAATAAGCTGGAGTGGACCACTATAGTCGATCCCTGACCAAAATGGGATGTACGGACAAGGAGATTAAATGAATAGTTAAAGGGGTGTGAGATTATTTTGGGATATTTTTACACTCAACTTTACATTTGAAACCGGACAGAAAATCTGTAGACTCTAGCATCAGCCTACTCATTTTATTTGTCTCGGGGCTCCACAGCTCATCAGGGCAAGCAGGCTCCAGGATGTGTTGTTGGTTGAGATCCTGTGTGCACTGCATTTTCATGACTTGGCGGTAAATTAAATCATGTGAGCCACAATATATAGCCCCGATTGAGCGATGCACAGAGAACTAAAATGCGTAATTTGGAATATGGAACAAGCTACTTTCATAAGCTTAATTAATTGAAATTATTTGTCTGTCCAAAATGTAATTCTAAATGCAACTCTTTGTAATACCGTTTGTAGAAGGCATTATTAAAATTGTACAACAAGTTTACTTCCGACAATGTACCGGCATCATTTCACATGATCAATCTGATTCCAAATATTGAGCTCTGTGTTACACACATTGACACATAATATCAACTAGCACTCACATTGTATATAGCTTGTACAGCCTCTGCGCATACAGCATTACTTGGAACACTATATTTCCCACCACAGTTCTCCCTAGCATTCTGCAGGTAAGATTATTTGTATTTTAAATATGTGCACATACAATAAGAGGTCTTTTCATGAAAATCATGTCATTTCAACTGTGTGGTTACTTGTTATTTGAAACAAACTTAAAGGTTATATTTAGATAATCTAGAAACATTATTGAAAATATTATGTAAATCACTTTAACTTTCATGAGATGATACATCACCTTGTAAAGCTCATATGATACAAGTCCCATTCCATGAAAGTATGGAATTTGTCCGTCTTTATCATATTGTTTGTCAGTCACCGGGTTGCCAGCAATGTATCCCTGAGTTATGTGATAAAATTAAAGAATGAATTGCCCAGTCCTGAGCACAGATGAGGTACATATTTGAACGTAGTAAGTATTATGCATGGAAAATACCACATTAACCAAAATGTTATCTTGGCCATAATACTTAACACATGGATAAATTTCATTTGCAGTCCTATTTTAACTCATTATCACATAATTTACTATCATATGATCATAATTATCTTACCAATCTGCTTGTCTTTTTTGTTATCTTGCTACTTTTTCAAAAGGAAAAGGAAGTCCAAAAAACTTCCCTCAAGTATGGCCAAAGTTCGGATAACGCATCATTTTAAATTGTATCGCTAATTTTACAAAATTTATTATAGCAGAGCAACATGGAATAGGAGCAGGCAACATATTTTTATTAAATTGTGTAAACAAAGACTAAACCCGAAACATCTGGTTCTTATGAGTTTGCAACTGATTAAATTTGTGCAGTTAAACTATACTTGAACACTAAATATTGTAATTAAAATTGAAATATTTCACAAGACGACCTTGAGATTGAAAAATCTTTTTTCGTCGAGTTCTATGCCTGCAAGTTGTAAAAATATCTATTGTTAGCAGCTCGATCATGTGTACAATCAACAAAATGATAATAAAATATCAACCGGTAATAGACATCAAAATTTGTCCGTATCTGGCCTGTCCTATTAGGAATATTATTTGTTACCAACATCAAATGTCCAAACAACAATTATCAATTATCATACTCGTCACCAATAATATTATCATCACATAATTTGTGTGGTTGATGACAGTTCTAAACCAAACGTTGTGGTTTTTATTGAGAGACACATTTCTACTATAAGATCACATAGTAAGCATATTTTTTATAGAATACCCAAGTGGATTGGATACTTATTATAGAGTAATGAGCATAGTGTTCCCTTCAAAGTACACTCCATTCACCCATTAAGATCAAATATGCACTCAACTAAAATCCCTGATGCACGGAGATCAGATTTGAAGGAATGAACCTTACTTGTGTCGATCTCTAATGTAAGACTAGGAATGATCATACCACTGTATGAATCCCCAGCAATATAAAGCGGGTTCGACAAGAAGCGGGGATGGTCTTGAAGCCACTGCACACAACAATTCCCTTAGTTAGCAACACAGAAAGCAGTATTTCCATTCATATATGCTGACAAAACCTCTGTCTGTTGTGGCGTGGTGGCTACCATATATATATATATATACCAACACCAAGGACGCTAGCAGTTTTGGGGCCCTGTTGGCTCGCTGTGTTGCTCGAGTCTGAGACAGGGGAACTGGCGGGAAGGGCCCGAAGGGGGCACGTACTGAGTACTGACCTTTCTGAGGAAAATGACTAGCTGCTTCACTGCTTTAGTGTCGCCGGTCTTCAACCCTTCCTCGGAGCTGGCGTACGAGAACCCAGTCCCCACCGGAGAATCCACAAATATGATGTTGCTCACCTGCGAAACCAACAGTTTGCATCGGACGTTCACGAAGGAAGCGATGCAAAATTTTCACCCTAAATTCGGCCCTGGCCCTATTTAGTGCGTGCAGTGCGTTACTGTAGTATTTTGTTTATATTTGTAAAAAATTATCTAAAAGTTGATTAATTAGGCTTAAAATGTTCATCTCGGAGAGTATAACAAAACTATGCAATTAGTTTTTGATTTAATCTACATTTAGTACTCCATGTATATGCCGACATTTTGATGTGATGTGAATCTTTTTTTGCATAGTGAACTTTGGGGGTGGAATTTGGGATCTAAACAAGGCCGAAGAGAAAACCTGATCGAGGTTGGAGTAGATTTTTCTTTTCCGTGAAATCCATAAAGGGCGTAGCCAGCTTTATATATAAAGCATCCAAAAGATATTGAGATTATCAGTTTACAATAAAGCACACACACTGTTTGAAGAGCAGCATCCAACAAACCCGTAACACGACCCTCTAGACCGTGCGCCAGAGATAGGAAGAGACTACTCGCGACGAACAAACTAAAGGACCATGAGACCATTACAAATCGACTCGACCGGATCTTTCGCGGAGCCTACGACTCCACCACCAACGGCTACAGGAAATACTCCAAACAAAGCCTTCAGGAAGGCAAAGGCGCCACAGCGCCATCGTTTGATTTTCACCACGAAGAACTTCCACGAACCGTCGTCGAACGAGACCCTGCGGACAACGCCCTCAAGGGGGAAGAGCAAACGTCGTTGCCTGACCTGACACTGGGTCGAAGCTTATGGTTGAGGACCACCGCCCGACGAGCCGAGAGCACCTGAACCGATCCCACTCGCTTCCATCCACCGTCTACCATCACAACCGCCGAAGCTCGCCATTGTGACCCATATGCACCCGATAGAAACACCCGACCAAGGGAAGGTTTGGGGCCCTCGATGTCCCCAAATCTCCTATCGTCTCCTCAATGAGACGGCACCGAGCTTCACAGAGTGAGACCGAAACCATGAACCTGGCGGCGAAAACTTGACGGCGCAACGGGACCGGTTTCGTCGGCGACGCGAGAACGAAAGCGGCACTACCGGCCAAGATGAAGCCGCAAGAAGGAGCTAGGACGAGGGCCGATGCCTCTCCAGACGCTGCCACCATCAAGAAAACGCCAACACGCCAGCCCGACTCCGACCAGAGCACTGGGCCGCCACCACGGTGGTAACCGATGCCGACGCCCACCAACGGAGCCCGCCAATCCGGTCAGCACCGGCGGAGCCCGAGACGTCAACCTAGGGGCCAGGCCCCCAGATCCGGCCGCCCCAGAGGCGCCGCACCGGAGGCGAGCCGAGGCCATAGCCTCTCGCCCTCCTTCCCCCGCCGCACTCCTCGTGCGCCCAACTCCCGCGCCTGCCGCGGAGCCCGGGCCTCCTGCCGAAGCTCCGACCGCAGGCCGCCCCGATGGCCGTGCCGCCCACGTCGGCTGTCCGCTCCCGTTTACCCAGCACTGGCGGGTCTTTCACGCCACCACAGCATCGCAGCCCCACGCGCCGGGGCCAGCCCGGCCACAGCACCACGCCGCCGCCGAAGGGCACGGAGCCGCCGAGGGCCAGAGCGCGCCCCCGCCGGCAAGCCGCCACCCTATGGCCGTGGAACCAGCCACACCCGCACCGGAGGAGCCCCACAAGCAGCAGAGAGCGGATCCCCGCCGCCGGCCCGGCGAGCTCACACCGCCGATCACTGCACGCTCGTCGTCACAGATCCACTTGCGGTGGGGGTGGATCCGCCCTTGGGGGACGGGGATCCGACCGCCGGCGCACCAGAGCCGCACCCACCGCGACGAGGCGCGCCGCCATCCTTGAGACGCCGCCCTGCTGCGTTCCTCGTAAGGTGCCGAACTTCTGCCCCCTTGCTCCGGTGACGGCGAGGGGAAGGAAAGAAGGAGGGGAGGGTCGGTCGGCGGCAGCACGACGAGCGGGTCACCTACGGGAGCGACGTGGGGGGAGCCAAAAAAAGTTGCTTTTCCCGTGAAATCAAAGAGCTGATAGAAACCAGGTCGAGGTTGGAGTAGATTTTTCCTTTCCCGTGAAATCAAAGAGCTGATACAGGATTCTAGAGGAAAGGATTCAAAGGTTTCCTTTGTTCCAAACGCTCTCTTGCACTGCCTTTCCTGTGTTTTGCGATTCCTATACTTTTCCCATAAAAATCCCATGGTCCAAACGGGACCTAAATAAAAAAATGAGTTTTACTATTTATCTGTTGATAGATTTTTTAGGAGAAAATCTATCGAATTTTTGATGTTGCATACGTTATTCTTTGATGTTTCAAACATTATTATGAGATGTTGCAAAACACTTTATGATTTAGGGAAAAAATGGCAGATTTATTGATGTTGCACGGGCTATTTTACAATGTTTCAAACATTCTCTTGCATGTTGATAGTACTTCATATCCCTCTCATATGAAATATAGCCCGTGTTTCTTTGTTTCCCCAATTATTTTTTATCCGGAGAATTTTGCATGCATGGTATTAAATTAAATTTATTTACAAAACATTTTTAAAGATGAGTGTAACTTTGTAAACTGATTTTATTTAATAACCTTAATTAGTGGTCAAATGTGCGTATAAAAATTTGTTTAATATCCTTAATTAGTGGTTAGATGTGTGTATAAAAATTTTTAGCAAAATTTTTAGCTTCCAAAGAAACACTGTCCTGAAGGATAATATTTGCAATATTAGAAAATAATATATGTAACATTATTAAATTCAACAGATTTTTACTTTGTCGATAGATAACCCAATAAAAATAGCATGCCTGTGACATATGAACGCACGCACCTTGGTCCACGTCTCCGCCCGGTACAGCAGCTTGGGGAACCCGCCTGTGTACCCTTGGACATCAAACTTGAAGGGTCCTATCTCGTAGGCTAGGCCGGAGATGCCGGAGCAGCCTGGCCCCCCGGACAACCACAGCACCAGCGGGTCCTCGTCGGGGTCCTTCTCTGAGCGAGCGAAGTAGTAGAAGAGGTTCACGCCGTGGCGCTCGTCCACCTCCACGTACCTGCGCCACACACGACGCCGGCGGTGAGAACGGAGCTAGAGACGAGAAAGATCTCGATCGGCGGAGGCGCGGCAAGTACGTGTACTACGTATACTACTACGCACCCGGTTTCGAGGTAGAAGGGGAGGGGCCCGTCGAAACCGCGCATGCCCGTGACGACGTGGTGGCCGCCGCCGGCGGCCACCGGAAGCTGGGGCCTGGAGAGGAGGAGGAGCCATAGGGGCAGCAGCGGCAGCAGCCACGAAAGCTTGCCTGCCCACATGGCTGCTGCCCACTTCAGCTTGTCCGCTGCTCGAGGTGTGCTCGTGGTTTTAAATAGTTGAGCCAGTCTCAGTGTGAGGGTCATCGACACAGTTATCTAGATTAGAATCTTAAGAACTGTGTAAGTGGAGGGTCATGGTGACGACCCTCCTCTCACATTTCATGACCCCCTCTTTTCTCTCTCATAATACTATTGGTATATGTTATCAAATTTAATGTCTATGACCCTCCTATGACCCTCCCACTGAGACTGGCCTAAGGAGTTTAGCTATTGAATTAAAAACAGCTAATAATAGACAAAATAGGGTTACAGTACAACTAAATTATATATAATTTTAAATAGTAGTTTTCTGTCGAAAAAACTATAGCGGAGATTTAAAACCTTTGTAGTGTTGCGCATCGCGCTCGATGGTCGTTGCTCCATCGGCGTCGTCGTGTACTCGTGTGCAGCGGCGTGCGCATTATACAAGGAACAACCGTCGATACGTTTTAGGAATCGTACTGCACCTTGATGGCCATTACTGAAGTTGGTCCATTGTCCAACCACTTTCTCCATAGTCCCACATCCTGCCTGCCGGAGCTTGCATAGCGAGGCAGAGAACAATGAGGGAGCAGGCAGGAGTACGTTGAGGCAAACACTGGATCCACTCCCGATCGGATTCTCTCCATCCCCAGGCCGGCAGGCCCCTGCCCTGCCCTGCCCTGCAGATATATATCAGTCTCTGCGTTCTAAAAAGCAACTCGTAAATTCACTATGTAAAAAGAAGATTCTCCATCACATCAAAATATTATAACATGCATGGAGTAATAAATGTAGATAAAGTTAAAAATTAACTACACATTTTTATTGTACTCTGCGAGACGAATATTTTGAGCCTAAATAATTAATTTTTGCTATTTTTTACAAATACAAACGAAATGCTACAGTGACGCAATAATTATAAAGAGACTTCGTACCCCTAAATTTGCACCCCCAAATTTACATCTAAACAAGGCCTCTCCCTTGGACTTGGCAGACCGGTCATGGCGGCGAGCTCCTTCCTTCTATAAATGTCGACAGGAAGAGAAGATTCGGAGCCAACGATGATGCACTTGGGACCGGGAGGAGTTCTAGCCAGCTTACGAATCGAGAGGGTGCTGATACAACTTCTCTTGTATACTCGTGTGGATCTTCTGATCTTAGACAATGTTTGGTTCGTGAGTGTTTGGTTCGTTAACGTAAATGTAAATGGTAAATTGGTAAGTAATCTTACACTGGTACTGTAATTACCGATTTTGTTTGAACGTGGTCTGTAAATAGAATCAGAAAACACTCACCTGTAATGGAATCAGAAAACAGTCACCTCCTTCGCGGCAAGCCATGGCATTAGCACTGCTGGTTCGTCTAAGCCCGGCATGAAACATTATAAAAGAATGATTTAGCTGGACCTGGCACGAATCACGAGGTGGCAACATGAGATGGACGAAAAACTACCTGCCCCCGCCGGTATAACAAAAGCCTTGCCAGCCGCAAAATATTTTGCTGAATTCGATCAATTTTTTTTGCTGGTGAAGATGTGCTTTGGGATTTGCTCTTGGTTCATCTTTGTTTTCAGCTTGCCTTGCCTGTGTTCACTGGGCTGAATGCTGCTGCTTCTGTCCGTATGGTTAGAAGATTCAGTAGCTGCAAGCGATTCTGGGTTCTTGGACACAAAAGGTCCTATCTATATTCCCCAATATTTAGCTTCCACACCTTTAATTATTAAGAATTGTAGAGTAGTAGATGGATGACTGTGATGAGATAGGGGAGCAAACCCACTATAAATATAACGTTATCAAATCATGAAGGTATATGAGTTAATCCTTTTGATGCAAACGTACTAGCTAGAGTTTGAATAGGCTTAATCACGTTATTAGCATACCAAAAGAACGGGTGCAAACTTAAACATCTTATCTACTTATAAGCGCCGGAGCTTGATATTAATAAAAAAATGAAACACCAGGCCGGGCTTAGCACCTCATGTATGCATGTTATAATGGTGTTCCGTTTTGTGACCAATTCCAATAAGTGAGAGGTTTGTGTTTTGCCATTCCTTCTTGATGTGAAAGTAATTGACTTTCTACAATTTTTGTATGTTAGACGTAACGGTAATGCTAGTATTAGAACGTCCGATGGATCGGACGGACGCCCCATCCCATTCCTACGGCAGCCGCTCTAAAAAGGAAAAAAACCAAACGCATCTCGCTCCGTCGTCTTCGCCCCGTCGCCGCGGCTCCTCCACGCGCCCCATCGCCGCCGCCTCTCCCCACGCCGCCGTCGCCAGCGGGGGCCCTCCTGCTCCTCCACGGGCGCGGGCGCCGCTGCTCCACGGGTGCGCCGCAGACGTCGCCTCCCCGCGGTCGTCGTCGCCGGCCGTGGCCCGTGGCCGCTCCTCCGCGGGTGCGCCGTCGACGCCGCCGCCGCCGCCTCCTCCATTCCCACGTTGCCGCCGTCATCGCTCCCATGCCTTCTCCATGTGCCGTCGCCGCTGCTCCCTTGGCTGCCGCGTGCGGAGCTCCTGCTCACCATCTTCTTCCTCCTCCTTCTCTGTCGACCCCTTCCCCGCGTCGTTCCCCGCACCGGCCGCAAGAGGAGCTCCATAGGACATTCATGGCGTGCAGCAGGTAGGTTTTGGTGTATGTTGCTAGGGTTTGCTGCATGTTGCAAGAGCACGTTTCACGTATTTTGGATGTTCCAGGAAATGTTCCAAGTGTTTGATGAGAATGCTGCAAAACTAGATCTGGGATGTTCTAGGGTTTGGCTCCATGTTGCTACAGCATGTTTCACGTGTTTCGGATGATCCAGAAGAATGTTGCAACTGTTTGATGTGAATATTGCAAAAATTAATCTCAGATGTTTGCATTGGTTGCAATGATTTTTTTAATGTTGCAGTTGTATAATTTTGATGTTGCAATAGCCTTGTCTTGATGTTGCACGAAGTTTGATTGGATGTTTCGTATGAAATTCGATTGGATGTTTTATATGAATGTCATGTTTCATGAAACATGCTCTTATGTTGCGGTGGCAATTTTTACTCAACTTCCGTAGCAACTGGATGATATCCGATGGCGTCCGTTTCTGTAGGGGTCCCCAATGTTGTAACCGGTGGCTTTCTTTGTTTCAGATATTGTTCTATGATGTTGCATATATTATTTTTGTATGTTGCAAAAAAGTTTACATGTTACATGCAACATTACATACATGTTGCGGCGGGAATTTTGCATGCTATGGTACCGTCCGATATTTTAACCACCGTCGGACGTCCGGGCGCTAGCAAGTCCGTAGACGTAAACTTATTTTCAGCACATGTCGCCTACGTTTCGGAGTTGGTATTAAATTACAAGTGTCTTTGTAGTATTTTAAGTATTGCTAGAACTTTTCCCAAAAAGATATTTTGTTTTTGTATAGAATATAATTGACTTTCGGAGTTGGTATTACACTTTTTAAGGCTAAATTTTGGGTTACACAGAATAAATATATATGAATTTTTAGATTGCAATACCGAAAATTTTCAGCCATTTTTGGTCTTCAATATCTGGAAGAAAACAGACTAGGATTGAAGTACTCCCTCCATCCCAGTATATAAGCATTTGTAGGGTTCAAATTTTGTGCTAAAATGTAAGCGTTTCTAGAGATAGGACAAAATTAAATGGGTTGGTGGGGGTGGAGAGTTGATGGGTACTGTAAAATGAGGGGTATATAGCTCTTTTAACAGTTCTGTTATTTCTTAAGTTTGAATGCTTGAAATGCTAATATTGTGGGACGGAGGGGGTACATTTCAATATAATTTTGACTTGCTGATGAGGTCCAAGAAGTGATTGAAATGATGAAAACAAATCAACTGTTCTAGTAAGAAAGGATGTTTGATCACGTTGCATACTGATATCCTATTCTCCAGGAAAATTGATTTGGAAAATCCAAATGAAAATTAGCCGGTTAACAGTCCTGTGTTAACTTTTGCACAAGACTAGGTAAATGCCTGTATGTTGCTACAAGAATTAAAAGAATCTTGAACACAATAAAAGAAGCTTGAAGATATGTTCCACGTTTCTTCCTACTATTCCCAGTCATAAAACAATAATTTCATAGAACAATTGATGACAATCAGAGCATTTTTCATGAAAGGGGTATCACATTGTAATTGAGCACTATCTCTTGCCTGATGCACAAGCCTGGACCATGAATCCAGATGGACAAGATTCAACCCACCATACCCTTTATCTGCTGCAGGGCTTGCTGTTGAGGTCAGGTAGCTTTGATTGAGTTTCTTCCTAGACATTTTGTCGAGCATGTGTCCAGTGCTACATTACAATGAGCAGGTTGTAGCTTTTTTTTACCTGATAAGCAACAACACATGTTAAGTATCATTTGAAAACATCAGGTCAAATGACATAGCTACAAATATAGCTAGGCACTTGTGGTTCTGAACTTGTGATGCAAAAATATAAATTTCTTCAGAATTGTTACCACAGTATTGATCGACAGCTAAGTGGCTATGTGTAGAACTGTACATGCAAGAATTATCAAAAAACCAAAAAAATCATAGCGATGGAAGTCCTAATTGGAGAATCCCACATGACCCTACTACAGATCCATCAGAGCAAGTTCAGTTCTGCACTTATTATTTTTTATCATGCTAATTTTCACATGAAAGCAATCTTGATAGCTTTTACAGCAGGAAAACAGATTGTATTCAAAATTACAATGATCTGCCTTCTGAAAGGAGTTTATTGCACCTCAGTTTTGTGAAAATTATTTATCCTGAGAGTATCCACTCTTACATCTCATTTACACACTAAAGGAACATGTAGAATTTCAGTTCCTTAGTACATGATGAAGACAATTAGATTATTATTCTTCCCGATTCAAAGATATAGAATGAGATTTTATAAAATTACAAGCCAGTTGTCTTTTGTATCTACAAAGGATTGGAGAAAACCAATGAGATTTTCTCTAAAAAAGTATAGGCATTCTGCATGAAGAATCATGGTAACACATCAACAATATTTAAAAATTCAAATCCAATCCTGCACTTTGAATAATAAGTACTCCACTAATTATATTGTTATCAAAGTTATGTATATATCTCATGTGAATAGAAACAAAGCTGCTGACAAGACACAATTGAGCTCATCTAATAAGTTTAGTGTGAGTTCCTACTACTTTGGATAGGTTCATTGTCCTTCTGTTTCCAAATTCCTACAAGAAGAAAAATGACAAACACCTGTCATTTAGAGCCACTAAATATTGTGAGACGAATGGATAAATGGCAAACCAGCTTTCACTAAAAAGAATGATAAGTCTTTGATTGACCATGTAAAGCAAAAGGCTAAGCCTCCAAACATAGCTGCTTCCTGGTCCACAAACTGAAGCCTAAAAATATATTAGACAAGTTTAAGTGGATTAGGACATTATGCCTAAAAAATAGCCCATGTGTACACGTTTCTAGTTTGTTATGGGAGCAAGTGTGTACCCTGCTGCTGAGTAAGCAACTAGAAAGAATAATAAGTCTTTGATTGACCATGTAAAGCAAAAGGCTAAACCTCCAAGCATAGCTGCTTCCTGGTCGACAAACTGAAGCCTAAAAATACATTAGACAAGTTTATGCGGATTAGGACATTATGCCTAAAAATTGGCCCATGTGTACACGTTTCTAGTTTGATATGGGAGCAAGTGTGTAACCTGCTGCTAAGTAAGCAACTAAATTGAAAGTGACTATGTAAACATTAGCAGGACAGAGAAAATGTTAAATAACAGCCTCTGAAATCTATAAGAGAAATAATGCATGTCTACCAAATCAGATATGCATTCAGGAATTGGGTTTCACGAGAGAATGTCAGAGCCCAAGGTAAGCCTAATTGCATTAGGTTTTCATTATTTATCACTATCCTTCTACTGCTCCACTCATATTGTCCAACCGAACAGATCACCTTGCATGTGCCGCATAGGAGAGGTAGCACGCAAGAAATTGGCAACCAATCAACTAACAAGCATGGAGCATGCTCCAAACTATTATATGGATTGGATTCTCACCAGAGAAGAAATAGGAGCAGTACCTGGTGGCACGGAGGTGAGGCTATTCTTATGCTGGCATGGTGGAGGCATCCCATATAGAGCATGTGAATCATTTAATCCGAGCAAGATTTGTATAGTAAAGATGAGTTATATCTCATGTTGATTCAACAGCCTGCTGATTGGGAGCAGGCAACACAACGGGCTCGAGCTTCTGTTACTCCTGCAGCAACTCTTCCAGATACTGAATGTGCCATTGCAACATCCAATCTAATCACATCGAACCAGGGGCCGCACAGCATCCAATCTAACCACATCGAAGTATCGAACCAACACAGAAAAAATGACTTGATTCAGACGACTTTTCCTCTATGAAGCACATCGCTGTGATAGTAGCTTAAAAAGGAACTCTGAAGCAGGACACTCTCGTTTAGAAGCATGCAGGCATTCTGTCGAATAGGATAGAGATTGCAGGAATATGGAGGAGATTCAGAGTGGAACAGCCGCCGCCACACAGCCGCACTCGACGGTGCAGAACCAGGGCGGCGGCCCGACGTCGACCCTGGACACGCCCTCCGCGGGCACGAAATATCCCCAGATGCATGCTCCCCAATGGTGGCTGGATGGATCAAGCCAGAGAAGGCAGCAGCGGATCGCCCATGGCCGCGGCGTTCAACGGTGGTGGCCTTGTTAAAGTTTGATTCTTCGTCGATTCGGGATTCGGCTGAGCTTCGTCCTGGGCCGGGGGTGGACAGGCTGAAAGCCCTGACTGAATGTAACAAGCCATTGGGCTTTACCGGATACTGGGCTAGTAACCCGCTTCTGCATTTCAGCTTCTTCTCTCCCTCTCTGCTTCTGTGGCCTAGCAAGAAGGGCAACCCTAGCAAGTGAGTAACAGCGGCTGCGCGCGGCGGGGAGAGGGAAGGAGGGCGCGGGGCCTTACCAGTGAGCAGCTGCCGCAAGCAGTTTGCGAGGCCGCAGGCCGCAGGCCGCAGCACGAATCAGCACCGGGTCAAAGCGAGGGCTGAGCAGGTACAAATTCCAAATCTCCATGGATAAGTTATGCCTTTATAGTCTGGTGAATTAGTGCGTCTGCGCTTCATGCATAGTCGAAGCGAATTCTATTTGGTACTCTGTTACAATATTCGTACCAATATATGCGTGGTTCCATCTCGCTCCTGTTTTTTATTACCATCTGTTGGAATAGGATATTCTTTGCTGAACTGAAGCACACAAAATGAATGTTGAAACAATAGAACTTATACTAGCTTATCATCCTACCTGTATAGATAAACTCAGACCATTGTCTATTCATCCATTTCTACACTGGCAGTGGGTATTTAGATTACTTAATAATGGGAAATAAAAATGTCAAGATGCGTGAAGGTGTAGAACTCATATAAATTCTAGGCTAGAATTTCTTGCACTCAAACTTCAGAGTTGTTTGATGTAGATATTGCGATTCACACGTATTTGTGAGCTATTATTGGTGATATAGGTATTCATCATTTGGGGACTAGTACTGTCATCAGTTCCTCGGCCTCATTCTCATTCTTTTTCGCTTTGGTTCTGTTCTGCACTTCTACTTATGTATAAATTTGGTTTGAGCAAGGCAGTTTTATGTAGGTTCTGTATGTGTACCCTGAATTTTAGTGCTGCGTATGCTGTCTGTGCCACTCCTGCTACAGCACACAAGCACAGAGAACCACATAGACAGCAGATGATGGCATCATCGGCAGGAAGGAGCAGCACCTGCCACTCCAAGATTCCAGAGTTCTTGCTGGGCCCTATTGGGCAACCAATGCCGGCAGTTGGGCTTGGCACGGCGTCACACCCATTCGTGGAGGAAGAAGTTAGGGCTGCCGTGCTCACCGCGCTGGAGCTCGGCTACCGCCACATCGACACCGCGGCCCTCTATGCCTCTGAGAGGGCTGTCGGCGAGGCCATGGCTGAGGCGGTGCGGCGTGGGATTGTGACATCTAGGGAGGAGCTGTTTGTGACGAGCAAGGTGTGGTGCACGCAGTGCCACCCCGAGCTCGTCCTCCCGTCCCTCAAGGAGAGTTTGCAGTATGTTTCTTGAACCTGATTTTTGTTTAGCAGTCAAATATTGGTTCCTTAAACCAAGTTCTCACTTAGGTTAGAATAACAGATATTGGTGTTGTTTATTCGTATGTGGTGCCTATTTAATTATTAGCTGTGTTTCAGGCTCAAACCTAACCAATATTAATTAAAACCAGAGCTTATTGTTGAAATTGAAATCTGGAAACAGTTCACAGTTAAGTTGAAATCAACCCTGATTTAGATCCAATCAAGTTATAGGATTTAAGTACTGTAATATTTTTAACAGATTGGACCTTTACATCCTGTTTGAAATCAAAACAATATGTACCGAACATTTAAAAGTCTATCTAAAAGGTAATATTCAACTTCAAATGTTCGTAAACCTCACAAGATTAAAGTTACTACATGAATTGTACTATGTTTACAAGTTGAAATTAAGCTGGTGCTAGATAAATTAGTGTATTTACCAAATTCTGCAGTAGCTGGCAATGGCATTGCCCTGTATTATAGAAATAATCTACTTTAGTGGTAGGCAAGATACTTATCTGTTCATGTGCAGGAACCTTCAAATGGAATATGTTGATCTGTACCTGATTCATTGGCCCATGGCTGTAAAGCCTAGCAAGCCCCACTTCCCAATGAAAAGAGAGGACATTGTGCCGATGGACTTGAGTGGTGTATGGCATGCTATGGAGGAATGTCATAGGCTTGGCCTCACTAAAATGATTGGTGTTAGCAATTTCACTACAAAGAAGCTGCAGGAGCTGCTTGCCGTTGCAAAAATACCCCCAGCAGTAAATCAGGTTTGTGTTAATCATACAAAAAGATCCAACTCCTAAACCTAGAGCTTACTAGGCCTTTGACAGAGGAAACTAAGGAACCCCATTATGGCAAGATTAGCTCATATTAGTTTCTAGTTCCATGACCATGGAGTAAAAAAGAAAAAAAACTCTCATTCTAGACTTCCTCCAAACTGTAAACTTAGTGCAAAATATACTATTATCCATGATAACAGAAAGAGAACGCGATACTTTTTTGTATAATCCCCTATTACAAATCTCAGCTTTTTTAAACACACCAATTATCTGATACCAACTGGTGGAACTGCAGATGTCTCTTGATGCAGCCTCACAAGCCAGCCCATGTCTTACTGGCACCTTGTCCAGCCATCATTGACCATCCACCTTGTTTAACTGTTTCCATCGCTTCACAAAATACTCCATTGGGAAGATCACAGTCTCTGTGGAAGTGACTACAGATATTTTGAAAGACTAAATCATTCCTACTTAACCATAAGGTTCAACATACACATCCAAGCATGTAATAAGGTTCTGTTGTAGCTAGTAGTGTTTGGCATCTCTCTATGCTAACTGGGACATTGGTGCCGTTGAAAGATATCTCTGCAAATACCCCACACAAATACTGTCATAGGGTATTTGAACATTATATGATCGATTGTTTCAGCAAAGCCACATTCTTGCACAGTTGCACTCCATAGTTGCCTGTTCAGTTCTTCTTCAACAATGGTTCAGCTGATTGAATCCTATGCTTATAGACTTGCCACAGGAACACACTAACTTTTAAGGGCAATTTAGCTTTTGACAAATGAACCATTCTATCTTCTATAACCCCTGGAAACGCCAGAAATTTATATAAAAATACGGTGGATGAAATCCCTGACTTCTCCAGTTCCGAACTCACTATACTGAATTTTGAGCCGAGTTGATGAATGCTTGTTTTATAAGGTTGTATCTCTTATAGCCTCAAGTTTACCATATCATCTCAATGTTCCATTAGCAGCAGTCATGCACATGATAACCTCTGCAGGTTGAATTGAACCCGACTTGGCAGCAGAAAAAACTAATTGGGTTCTGCAAAGATAAGAATATTCAGGTGGCTGCTTATTCTCCCCTGGGAGGCCAAAGAATACCTAAAATGAATCCAGTACGACAATCTGATGTTCTGGAGGAGATTGGAAAGGCTAGAGGGAAGTCAGTGGCTCAGGTATGAATTGTATTCTCTCGATACATCTTAATCTTACTATAGCAATTCACTTAATTTCTCATCCAAACTAAAGATCTTTGAGAGCACTCACGTATGAATCGAATTTGGTGTAGTACTGTTAATGGTTTTACGAGGACTGCACGCTATGTCTTGGCAGAAAAGCTTTGTGCAGTTTGGCAGACATATGCATTTGGTCAAGCACAGAAGACTTAAAAAGAACACAAAACAGCACAAAGAAACAATCTAACATGTATTTCTGAACAAAATTTGACAGAAACATGAATTCAATACTGGCTACCTGCCACATTCTTACAGTTTTTCTAATATTATGTGATTTTAGCAGCTCAACTAACTTCCCATTTCCCTCCAGATTTCACTGAGATGGATCTATGAGCAAGGTGCAAGCATGGTGGTGAAGAGCTTGAAAAGGGAGAGGCTTAAGGAGAACATTGAAATCTTCGACTGGGAATTGAGCGATGGTGACCGGTTGAAGATTGATCAGATACCACAACGCAAGTTGATCACAGTACAGAATCTCCTCTGCCCTGAAGGCATCTCTTCTGTAGATATCTCAGATGTTGATGTTTTTGAAACATAGATGTGATCTCCTTCTATATTGGGTGGATGACAAATTTGGTGTACAGCAGGTTTTATATGTCAGAGGAAGGTGAGGCTTCTTTTGTTCCGGTAGTCCCAAGCAAGTTGGCGTATGCTAATCCTTTGTTCCCATGACTTTTCTTTTCCTGCAGATTACCTGACTCTGTTCTGCATATTTTGTGATAAGATTAAATTGCATAATTTTTCCCTAGCCTATATGGCCATATACCATCCATATCCATGCGGACTTTTACATTGAGATATTCTTTATAGATCATTTTCTTTTGTTGACCTCATCATTAAGCAGTTCTTTTGTTTGGTTCTAACTAGGTAGGTTTCAGTTGCTCTTGGATTTTGGAATGTTCAGCTCATTGACCATTTTAACCGAATGTCATGGCCAATATCATACAGTATTTTCCTATCTACATCTTAATCCATTGTTGCTGTTTTTGTGGACTAATAACTCACAACTTGGGCTCTTGGGAGAGGTGTAGTGTTTGCCAAAATCGATATGAAATTGCACACTTTGTTTCACCGTTTTCGCTAGTAACACATGGTTTTCTGATCCCCACGAAAATGTGCTGCCTTTCATCTGTCCTAATTTTATTTGCTTCTTTATTTTTGGCAGAACACACCTGCAGCAGGTAGCTAGTTCGCGACGAAGAGGCGCAAGGTGAAATTCGTACGGTTTACTTGCAAACCAGCTGATGCATAAATGACTGTATAAGGTGATCTTTCACATGAGAGCTTGCGACGGTGTGATCAAAGGCGTAAAGAGATCGATGCACCAATAATTATTCAAGAGTACGTATCCAGCAAAATTGAGTATACAGGAGAAGTCATTGTAAGTTTGGATGATTTAAGAACCCATGTAAGCGCAGATTGAACGAACAAAATTGAAAAGAAAGAGAGGTGTGGAGATATTTTTCCTCTCCCCCATTTTGTCGCGCCTTTCCTATCCTATATGCTTTGTTTATCAGTCATGTGTTCCAGATGCCCCCCTAACCCATAGGAAACATGTACTTCCCTCCTGTTGAATGGGTTGCAATTGTAATATAACGGCAAGTAGACCGCGTCGGTGCTCCGGCTTCCATCGATCCACGCGAAGGAAGGACGATTCGGCTGTGCCCCCTGCCGCCGGTCTGGGCACACGGCGCATGCTACCCGCCTCGCCGATGCAATTTTTGTAGTAACCCCAGATCACGGCTGTGTTTAGTTCCCGTCCCATCACCAAAATTCTCAAAATTTTCTCTACAAACATCACTATCCACCTATCACATCAAATCTCTCTCCTCATGCATGGAACACTAAACGTGATTAAATAAAAAAACTAATTGCATGGTTTTGATGTACATGACTTGTTAGATAATAATAGGACAATGTTTACCACAAACAAATGAAAGATGCTAAACTTTCTCGTTCACTTTTTGGAACTAAACACACAACCCACGTCGTTTCGCACGCGGCAAACCTTTCCCGATTCGAGGCTGCCACCACGTGCTCTCTCCGTCGGCCACCACACGATTCCTACCACCAAACTGCCGGATTCGGCCGAGGCCATTTCTTTAGGATCAGCGCGCGTTTCTTCGAGACCACCGACGGAGGCGGCCCTCCTCGCCTCACCCCCAAAAATGGAATGGAAGCTTCACAAACACGCACGTGTCGTACTGCTCCATCCGCCCAGTCTGGAAGAGCTAGGCCGCGGCAAGTGAGTCAGGAAGCCCGTAGAGCGAATGGACTATAGGCCGCGTTTTTTTTCACCCTGTAAAAAATTTACAAGGGAATCTTGTATGCATGAAGTAAGTACTAAATTAAGTCTATTTGCAAAATCCATTTAGGGACGAGTGTAACTTTGCGCGACGAATTTAAGGAGCCTAATTAATCTATGTTTGCTACAGTAATGCTACAGTAACTATTCTCTAATCGTGCGGTCAAAGGCCTCTATGTTTGCTACAGTAATGCTACAGTACTATTCTCTAATCGTGCGGTCAAAGGCCTCACTAGATAGGTCTCGTGAAGTAGTCCAATGTTGTGAAGTTAGTTTTGTAAACTGACTTTGTTTAGTACCCTTAATTATTGGTCAAACGGGATGGAAAAATATTTCCACCCCAAAGAAACAGTCTTGGGCCGAGCCCACTGCATCTGTGGCAGAGACGGAGCATCGATGATGTATCAACAAACCTAGAACTCTTTTGTTCCCAACTATGCTATCGAATTATCGATGCTACTCCGAATCATCGTTGTTGCTTCCAGTTACTATTCCCAGATTGCTGTAACTGCGCTCCGGTTGTTGCGTTTTCGCGACAATCAGTCAATCACATGGCCTGATACATCAAAGTAATTCAGGCTTCAAAGTTGGAGCTCAAGTTGGCCGACCAATGGCACGCAATCTAGTGCACCCAGATACGCGCGTGGTTGACTAAATTAATAACTTCATCCACTCCAATCCACATGCAATGCAACAAGATACATCTCTTGCGCTCCGATGCTATAAAAGGAGAAGGACGACGCCGATCAACTCACAGCAATCCGCTATCCACACTAACCAGTAGTAGTCCCCTACCAAGCCCTTCAGCATGTCGCTGCGTTCCAGCAGCTCACCTGTGCTCCCGTTGCTCGTGCTCTCGCTGCTGCTCCTATCACCTCCGGGGACACTCGCCGGCGGCGATGGCCACCCGCCGTCCAAGCCCATAGTGACCCCCATCTCCAAGGACGACTCCACCTCGCTCTACACCATCCCCGTCAAGAACGGCGCGCCGCTCGTCCTCGACCTCGCCGGCCCGCTGGTCTGGACCCCGTGCCAGCCCTCGCACCGCCCTGTCCCCTGCAAGTCCAGCGTCTGCACCGTCGCCAACCGGAACCGCCCGGCCAGCTGCGCGGCCGCCACCGGCGGCCAGCCGGGCTCGGCCGACCCCAGCTGCGCCTGCACCGCCTACCCGTACAACCCGGCCACCGGCCAGTGCGGCAGCGGCGACGTCTCCTCCACGCCGCTCTCCGCCAACGCCACCGACGGCAAGAACCCTCTGTTCCCGGTGTCCTTCTCCGCCTACGCGCTGTCGCTGCCGTCCCAGGTCGCGTCCAGGCTCAAGGTCGCGAGGCAGTTCGCGCTCTGCCTCCCCGGCGACGGCGGCAAGGCCGGCGCCGCCATCTTCGGCGGCGGCCGTTCCAGCTCCAGGCCGCGCCGCAGCCCCTGGACCTCGCCGACGAGCTCCGCGCAACGCGGTCCGCTCCTCACGAGCCCCAAGAACGGCGCCCACTACATCGCCGTCCGCGGCATCGCCGTCAACGGAGCGGCTCTCCCTCCCCGCCGGCGCCTTCGACCTCGACCGCCGGCAGGGCACGGGCGGCGCCGTGCTCAGCACCGTGACGCCCTACACCACGCTGCGCTCCGACATCTACAGCGCGCTCATCAACGCGTTCGACGCGGTCACCCGCGACGTGCCGCGCCGGAAGCCCGTGCCGCCGTACTCGCTCTGCTACGAGGCGTCGGGTTCGCATCGACACGGGTCGGGCCCCGGCGTCGCGAACATTGACCTGATGCTCGACGGCGGCCGGAACTGGACGCTGCCCGGCGCCAGCTCGCTGGTGCAGGTGAACCCATCACGCTTGTGCTTCGCGTTCGATAGCATGGGGCCCGAGCAGTCGGCGGCGGCGAACTCGCCGGCGGTCATCCTCGGGACCCACCAGATGGAGAACAACCTGATGCTGTTCGACCTGGAGAAGGGGACGTTCGGGACCAGTGGGCTGCTCTTGGGAAGGAGCACCACCTGCGCCAACTTCAACTTCGCCATGGGGAGCTCGTAGAAGTGTAGACAGAGAACCACTACGAACCTTTCGATCTCCATGCATGGTTGGTCGTACCGTACGAGTCCACTCCAGCGCCACGCCGCAACAGTTTTAGTTTTTCTGTTTCCATGACCTCGTTTCAGTACTTGTAGCGCATCAGTTAGTTTTTGTACGTGTACTGTCGTTTTAGCAACGGAAATAAAAATGCCTCAACTCCTCGGTGAGTTGACATGCAATATATTTGAAAATCTCCTCTGCTTTCTACAAGCCTTTGGTCTGATAAAATGCAAATGTAACACCCTAACACCCTTTTTTGCTGCACATAACCAAATCATCGAGCGTTGTGAGTATTTTTAGATAAAGTATATAAATCCGACCTGAAATATTTTTTTTCATAAAAATATGACGAGTTCAAGA
>OAMR01000427.1:699292-724259 GCA_900205405.1 Echinochloa crus-galli
AGAGCTTATGTTTAGGAATGAAAGTGTAAAACAAAGTACTCCCTCTGTTCCGATTTAATCGTCGTTGTAGCCTTTTATCAGATGCATGCGTGGTGAAGTAGATTTGGACAGATTTTGCATCTAGATGGCTAGACAATAAGCTGAACTTGGACACATAAAAGAACCCCTAGGACGACTTGTAATACGGGACAGAGGGAGTACTAAGTATTAAGCACCGTACCCTTTAATACGGGACGGTTTTTTTCCAGGTGACCATACCCTTTTTTTCTTAACATAGCAGTAGACCATTCTAATTTCTAAGCTACTACTACTAAGCTCCTACATTATTCTTAGGCTCCATTGACGCATCACATACGTCATAAACCACGCAGATTTTCAATTAGCATCAGAGCAGCAAAAAGATACGGGATACCTTGCCATGGCTTTCCGTGATTACCTATAGAACCTGAGAGGCGCCTACTACAAACACTCCCAAACCTGAGTAGACCATATACAGTATATAGGGGCCGGGGAAACAGCAACGGAATATTGGACGAACCCCACCGTACTAGCACACCGGTTTGGATCATCGGACACATCCAACGGCGGCGACGCCACGGGAAAAGTTCGCTGATGCCCAAACACAAGTGTGCCTAAACATCAGCGAAGACTGTGCCTAATCCTAGCTACTACCTCCGTCTGCAAAAGAATGCAATTCTCGCTTACCGAGGAGTCAAACATTTTCAACTTTGACCAAATGTGTACAAAATAATACTAACATTTGCGTCGTCTTATGTTGTTTTTAAGACAAAATCTTACATAATTAATCTAATGATAGTTTTTTATATTATAAATGTTTATATTTTTTTATATAAATTTGGTCAAACTTAAAAGTGTTTGACTCCTCGGGATGCGTGAGTTGCATTCTTTTACGGACGGAGGGAGTAGTCTATATGAGTACCATGCTACAGAATTTCTTTAGTAGAAATACATGGAGGATCAATCATTTAAGAGCCATTGTCTCTCAATAAAATGAACATGTTTTCATGTATAATATTGTTTAAAAAAATGTTGCCATACAATCTTAGACCCCGTTTGAATGCTTAGGATTGAATTACATTCTAATAATTATCACCAAAACTTATTTATTATTGTTGGCTATATGGGAGAGATACTCATGTGATGCAATTTTACTATATGGGAGGGATCATTAAGAAAGAGATCTATAAAATCAATTTCTATTCCCCTTCCCCGTGAATTTAAGATAGGCTTATATCTAAACTTCGGGAAGTTGTGGAATGTTAAATTCCGAGATAAATAGTCTATTCTATATATTATATAGTAGATTCTAATTCCATCGAAATGAAAGAATCCAAATAGGGTGTATTTTCTATTTTCAAATTTTATCTTACAATATTATTTAAGATTCCCGCCGCAACGCACGGGGTATCACCTAGTAATCAGAAATGAACAGGCCCATTAAAAGCCGAGAACATGACAATATAATACTGATGGACTTATTTCATATTTCTTCATTGTTTTTAAGGTTCGCTATTTTCAAATGCCACTCCATTTTCTCATCATTTCTTCTTCTTCTTCTTCTTCTTCTTCTTCTTCTTCTGTTTTTTGCCGGTCCTCGCCTTAATGGTGTCCTTAATGCTGCATGGCCTGGCTGGGGGATCAGAACCAGGCCGAGCGTGGCCTGTTCCTACTCATACAGGCACGTATGATTGGTTTGCATGTATGGCCTGGGCCAGGCTGTAGTGGGCTACTGATTGGTTAACAAGTTTATGAGCTCCATTACATAAAAATCACTGTCCCGTCTGCGCGGAGCTCGGCTGTGAGGCCTCCTTTGTATATGTAGAGCTAGGTCCAACTTGCTGTCAAGGCAACCACCCGGCTGTGAGGCCTCCTTTGCATATGTAGAGCTAGGCCCAATTCGCTGGCAAGGCAACCAAACAACTTGCATCTCGCGGGCCTGCCAGAAACACCTAACCAATCACACCCAAACAAGGAGAATGGTCGAGGATGGGTGGACAGGGTGCTGCAAGACTTAAAGGGCTTGCTTGTGAAGCTGCATTGAGAGACATTTCATTTCTATTAATTGTTGTTAGAAACTCAATTATGAAGTGCTTGAAAAAGGTTAAGACTTGTAAAAAACTCAACAGAGGTTGCTACAAATACTACTGTGTTCTTTTTACGTTGTCTTGGATACCTAACAGGGGCAAATACTTTGCGCGAAGTTTACAGTTTGGAGGGAGTCTACACTCTAGACTGAGCTGAGAGGTTTTTCTGCTCCTTGCCAGGAACTCATATTAGATGTCGTTAATGATGGGGTTTCTTAATCGGTAATGTATCCTATGCAAACTGATTTCATGATGCAAATTACTCTTATCATATAGCCACTGAATCCCCATCCGATGGCTATATAGAGAGTTGAAAAATTGTAGCACTCGAACCCTCCCCACCATTAATTTTTCTAACCATAATTTATCTAAAAACCTCCTCCGTTTCTGGGATTCTAACGCCTCCGCGCGAGCGCGCCGCCGCCAGGCGCCGAGCTTCCCGACCCCGACCATCCCGAGGCCCTCCCGCCGCGGCGCAGTCGTCCTCGAGCTTGACAGTGTCGTAGTATCGAGAATTTCGCATCAAGCTAGTCGCCTGGTACTAGCGAGAACGTCCTAGGTTTGCAGCGATAGATCATCTTGACGTCTCCGCTTCAACTTACACCCTGGACTCAAAATTCCCATGATCTCTCATCAAGATCAACTGAATTCGACGACGTAATAGCGTGTTTATTTATTGATTGCTGACTGATCAGTTCTTGGCTCATGTGGCACTGTAGATACTAGCGCCGACGGGAAGGGAGGCATGGTCGGAGCTGATCAACTTGAACAAGGAGGCTGAGACGTCCTGCAGCAACCGCAACAAGAACAGCCCGGAGATCAATCTCGACATCTCGCGCACACCGCCGTCCGAGGGCCCCATGGACCCTACGCCGCCGCACTAGCACCCGCACCACGGCGGCGTTATGATCCCGTTCTATCCTTCCGTCAACCGCCCCGCCCCCGCGTCGACATTGACCAGCTCCTGCACTTCGTCGAGGCCAAAGCTGGAGCAGCACGACAGCGGCGGGTTCCAGGTTCCGGAAACCGGCGCTCGGGCGCTGAGTGGCTGGAGGGCCTCGGGATGGTCGGAGTCGGGCAGATCGGCGCCTGGCGGCGGCGAGGTTGTGCGGATGTGGGCTTAGGTTGTTTTTTAGACAAAATATGGTTATGGAAATTAATGATGGGAGGTCTAAATACTAAAATTTTCTATCTCTCTATGTGGTCATCGGATGAGGATCCAGCGGTGATGGTAAAAATTTACATAATTTACAAATAAAGCTGGTTTATATAGAATACATTGCCCTTTCTTTATATGCCTTTTACGATCCATGATGCTCTTTTCTTTTGGACCGGAACGTGGAGCAGCTTTGTCAACTCTGGCACTTCTTTGGCAACGCGACATAGCAAGCAGAGAAAGGACATCAGCACGCAGGCGGCACCGGCCATGGCGTTGCCACCAGGGAGCGGCGCGCGGCGCTCGCTCCCACAAGGTCCCGGCGTTCCCGGCGGGCGCCGCCGGGCGGCCGGTCCCGACCATGGGGCTTGGCACGTTCCCGTTTGTCGAGGAGGACGTCAGGGCCGCGGTCCTCGCCGCGTTGGAGCTCGGCTACCCCTACCTCGACACCGCCGCGCTCTACCGTTCCGAGCGCGCCGTCGGCGAAGCCGTGGCCGAGGCGGCGCGCCGCGGGGTCCTGGCGTCCAGGGCGGAGGTGTTCGTTACGACCAAGGTGTGGTGCACGCACTGCCACCCGGAGCTCGTGCTCCCGTCGCTGTGGGAGAGTCTGCAGTAAGCTTTCTAACATCAAGTTCGCTTCTCATGTATTAGTGCTTCGGTTATGTAGAACCAGTAGAGTGTTTAGTCAATTCTTCGGCGGCCGGGAATAGCGCGCAATTTGCACCGAAATTACTGTGCTTTGTTTTTTTTAGGACAATTACTGTGCTTTGGTAGATGGGGCTACGCTGTTTCGCGTTTCGCTGAGCATTCATAATGAGGCCCACTACGCAGGCACTAGCCAAGAGCCGTGTCGGTGCTCCAGCTTCCATCGATCATTGCAAAACAAGTCCCTCGAGTTCAGTAAAAGAAGTCGTTTTGGACAAAGTTTGAGTCAAACATTGGGAATATAAATCATGAATAACATTTAAGTCGTTGAGTTTAGAAATGTGAAAATTATACGAATAGATTGGTCTTGAAAAGTACTTTCATAAAAGTATAAATATGTAACTTTTCAAGAAATATTTTTATAGAAAAGAGAAGTCAAAGTTGTGCTTTGGTGACCGTGTCGCTGTCCTAAACGACTTGTTTTACTAAACCGGAGGGAGTATTAACCCGGATCACATCGTTTTGCACGCAACATTTCTTGATTAGAGTCCACCACGTGCTACTGTCGATCGACTCTCGCGCAACGTGCAAGATCTGGCCATTTGTTTAGGACCGCGCTGCGTCGCTGATGGGCCGCCGTCGCAGATCAGACCTCCTCTCTGAGGCACCGCCGGCCTCGCCCCGTAGTGCAATATGACTTCAGGAAATTTTTTAGGCCAATTGACTTATTTCAATGTTTAAGATTCGTGCGATCAACGTGGACCGTACGATCTCCATCTTCTTCCTCCTTGGGCTGCCACGTGCCGGTGAGCGTAGAGGAGCGGGAGCCGGGCGGGCGTGGCTCGGCGGCGAGGGCACCGACGGCCGCGGGCGGTGGGCTTGTCCGGCGGTGGTTAGGGTTAGGGTTTTGGGGTTTTCGGGATGGGGGCTCCAATGGCCACCGGGCGTAGAAGAGAAGGGGGTGGGGCGGTGGAGGACTGACGACGGCGATGGCTCTGCTGGCGGGCCCGGACAGGTGGTGGGACTGGGCGGCGACCGGTGGCGGGAGCGGCGAGGCCATCGGGTTACGAAGGGCGGGAAGGAAGGTCGGTGGCGGATGCTGAGAGGGCGGCGGCGAACATGGAGAGCGCGGGGAAGAAAAGAAGAAGACGAGCCTAATGGATCAAAAGCTAGGTGCATTAACCAGCTTCCGTGCACCGTATAGGCGCCCCCGCCTCGCCCTCGCGTCGAAGCTTCACGTACAGCTACCGTCAAGCGCCACGCCTTACGCACGTGTCCCCGTGTTGCTGCTACCGTCAAGCGCCACGCCTTACGCACGTGTCCCCGTGTTGCTAGGCTGGCGGACAGAAATCATTTTGACGCATAGGGCCACTTGCCAAAGCGACTAGACTAACAGAACCCTCCCAAATAACAATATAACGGTAACACAGTACGATAGCGCACAAAGACAACTAAAACCCTGATTTCGAATATATCTCAATTCAAAGTTGAAGCATACAATGAAATTTATAAAAAATTGCAGAAAAGTAATGCATTAACTAACTAGTGCCGATTTGGTTAATCCTCATCCTCGTCTACCATTTCTTCATGAGAAAATTCTTTATTTGACACTGAAAAAAGACTCGTTCCTTCCTTGACCCTCAACAAAATTTCCTTCCCTATTTAACACCAAACTTAACTTTAGTTCCTTCCTTGACCCTCAACAAAATTTCTTTCCCTATTTGACACCGAACTTAACTTCCGTTCCCTTTTGACACTACCGTGAGATGTGAGTGCTAACATCGTTAAAAGTGACGTGAAAAGGCGATTTTGGCCCTTATATAGTTTTATGTGTAACTCTGTAATTTTTGTTGCATCATTTGGATCATTTAGACTGAATTTTTTTGTTGTACATGTTCACAATATGTTGTTGTATTTTTTTTTGTAATACTTTAAACAAAATGATGTCCACATGATTGAAGAAAAATCTCAGTCTAAATGATCCAAATGATCAGTAAAAGTTATAGAGTTACACAACTAAATGAGGGGCAAAATCATCTTTTCACGTCACTTTTAATTGTGTTAGCACTCACATCTCACGGCAGTGTCAGAAAGGGAACGGAAGTTAAGTTCGATGTTAAATAGGAAAGGAAATTTTGTTGAGGACCAAGGAAAGAACGAGTCATTTTTTCAGTGTCAAATAAGGAATTTTCTCTTTCTTCATCAATAGTAGGAAACGAAATTGAGCCTACACAAGTAGAAAAGACATTCCAAAGAAATTGGGCAAGCAATATGGAGGGGCCGGACGAAATTACCGGAGTAGGCGCTGGAGAAAAGAAAAATGTCAATGTCCTACATCTCTTCTTGCTCTGACCCTTCATCGTGCTATACTGCATCTCTTCAGGCTCTTCTGGAGTTCTGGTCCTTCTCCTTCCAGGTCCGGGCTCCGGCAAGCAGCGACCGCGGCGCAGCAGGGGCGCAGGGCAGCAGGTACCCTGTGTGGGGTCCCGGCGGGCGGCGGCGTAGGCACGCAGCCGCGCTGGTGCCGGCGTGCGGCGGTGGTGTTAGGGTTCGTTGGCCCGAACCCGGCCCGAAATGCTGTTTCTAGCTATTTTACACTATAAAATGCACGGGCAGCCCGCCCAAGCCCGG
Source organism: Echinochloa crus-galli (assembly GCA_900205405.1). Lineage (NCBI taxonomy): Eukaryota > Viridiplantae > Streptophyta > Magnoliopsida > Poales > Poaceae > Echinochloa > Echinochloa crus-galli. The sequence continues at coordinate 705,830 of OAMR01000427.1, forward strand.
GCCTGGCCTGAAAATTGAGGCCCGGTGTGCCCAATGGGACGGTTATGGGCAGGAATTTCTCGGCCCGAAATAACCGGATTTTTTTCAGGCCCGGCCCGAACCCGGCCCGGCCCGAAAAATGCTCAGGTATACTGGCGGGCGACTCGGCAGGGAAAGAGCGAGGCCGCGAGGGAGAGATGCGCTGGGAGAGATGGCGCTGGACCGCTGGCTGCTTAGGAGAGCGAATTTAGGCTGAGGAGTAGGCCCATTTCAAATAAAATATAGTTAGATCAAGAAAATTGAAGGTTTTTTTTTTCACCACGCCTAGGGCCAGTGGCCCTACGCCCATATCCGCCGCACGGAGCAGGATGGGCAATCCGGCCTAGAAATCACATAGCCTCGTCGATGATGTTTCGAGCTCAACTTGGCCGGCCGTAATCCCGCACGAGGTTTACCGAATCTAACTCGTCAACTCCTGTCCACGAGGCTTATTATGCTATAAAAAGGGGCACTATCAACGTCGATCGATCCACAGCCACTGGCCGGAGCATTCCACTACTAGCAAGTCCGGCGTACTACGTAGCAAACCTCGCCTCCAGCATGTCGCTGCGTTCCAGCAGCTCACCAGTGCTCCCGCTCCTCGTGCTCTCGCTGCTGCTGCTGTCGCCTCCGGGGACACTCGCCGGCGGCAATGGCCACCCACCGTCCAAGCCTATAGTGATGCCCATCTCCAAGGACTACACCGCGCTCTACACCATCCCCGTCAAGAACGGCGCGCCGCTCGTCCTCGACCTCTCCGGCCCGCTTGTCTGGTCGACGTGCCAGCCGTCGCACGCCAGGGTCCTGTGTGCAAGTCCAGCGTGTGCACCGTCGCCAACCGGGACCACCCCGCCGGGTGCGCGTACACGGGCACCGGCCAGCCGGGCTCCGCCGCCGCCGGCTGCGCCTGCACCGCGTACCCGTACAACCCGGCCACCGGCCAGTGCGGCAGCGGCGACGTCACCGCCGCGCCGCTGTCCGCCAACGCCACCGACGGCAGCAGCCCGCTGTTCCCGGTGTCCTTCTCCGCCTACGCCGCGTGCGCGCCCGACGCGCTCCTCGCGTCGCTCCCCGCGGGCGCCGCCGGCGTCGCGGGGCTCTCGAGGTCGCCGCTGTCGCTGCCGTCCCAGGTCGCGTCCAGGCTCAAGGTGGCGAAGCAGTTCGCGCTCTGCATCCCGGGCGGCGGCCAGACCGGCGCCGCCATCTTCGGCGGCGGCCCGTTCCAGCTCCCGGCTTGGCCGCCGGTGGAGCTCGCGGATAGTATCCGCCAGCACCCCCTCCCGCTCCTCAGGAACCCCAAGAACAGCGCCTACTACTTCTGCGTCCACGGCATCACCGTCAACGGGGCGCAGGTGCCCGTGCCGGCCGGCGCCTTCGACCTCGACGCCCGCCGCGGCACGGGCGGCGTCACGCTCAGCACGGTGACCCCCTACACCACGCTGCGCTCCGACATCTACCGCCCGTTGCACGACGCGTTCGACGCGGCCACGAGCGGCATCGCGCGCGCCGCGGCCGTGCCGCCCTTCCAGCTGTGCTACCAGGCGTCGGCATTCAGCTCGACGCGGGTCGGCCCGGGCGTGGCCAACATCGAGGTGATGCTCGACGGCGGCAGCAGCTTGTTGCTCCCTGGCGCCAGCACGCTGGTGGGTGTGAGCGACCAGACGCTGTGCTTCGGGTTCCTGGAGATGGGGTCCGCGACGGCGGCGGTGCCCGGCTCGCCGGCGGTCATCGTTGGGGGCTTGCAGTTGCAGGACAGACTGCTGATGTTCGATCTGGAGAAGGGGACGTTCGCGATCAGCGGGCTGCTGCTCGGGTTGCGCACCAACTGCGGCAACTTCAACTTCACCATGGGAAGCTCGTTGAGAGCGTTAGTGCGGCATCTGGAAGCCAGACACACGGACAGTGAAAACTTTTGCTTTCCGTGTTCCTATGACACGTAATCTTGTTTCGTTTCTGGTACTAATCTCGAACTAGTCTTTTTTTTTGCCGATCAAATCTCGTAGCAGTCGACCTGTAGTGAAACCGTTTGGCTGTCTCGTTAGCAATGGAAATAAAAATGAGCCACTTTTCTCATTTAATATATAATATTTTTAAAAGTGTTTTTTCTCGAGTTATATTTTTTTCGCGATCATGTTCAATCACGTTTTTCATTAAGATGAGAGAAATAAGTACATCATAAGCGCCTCTAGAATCAAAGTGTTCTAGAGGTGGAGTTGATGAAGTTCTAACAATTACGTATGGACAACGGGTTGAGTTATGAATGCGAGGTTATTAGATTTAAAATAACGTATAAAGTTTCAGTCAACTTTTTAAAATTCAGTTAAATTAGTTCAAAAATTAACTTAATATAATCATTTTGCAGAATCACGTCAAACAAAAATGAGCTAATCCGACTATGGGCTAATGCACGTGTTTGCGCGACCTATTTAGGGCAATCCCAACCCAATGACTAGGATGATGTCCATAGCTTAAATAAGGTGCCATGTAGGATAAAAGATGATGTGGCAAGTGAGTTAATGAAGAAAGAGGAGGAAACCGGGTCTTGCATGGGACATGGTTTCTACACGCTATCCAAGATAAGATGAGAGAGGAGCAGCATTTAATTTAGTCATAGAGCATCAGTGTCTGCTTTGGGAGGGTAGTGTCTTGTACTAGTTTCTTGATGATGTGGAGGTTATGGACATCATTACTAGTGTCTTGGGTTGGGACTGCCGTTATACAATTGGAAGGTTCCAAGGTTCCAAACTTCCAGTTGTCTGAACTGACAGACCATTGACCATCTGCACCACTGCATGTCACCCACTGCGTGCCAGATTAGAAATGCTGGCTTCGCCGCCAGGTGGTTTCTTTTAGGCAAGTACAACGGTGGAGACGGCTGCTGTCTTTTTAACACAAACAGACAGCTGAACAGACAACTTATACAATGGGCTGTCTGTTTAGCTGTCTGTATGATAATTAATTCATTATTTGACACATAAACTCATTATGATCTATTACACACTTGATCTTTGTAGCTGTTTTGCTGTATACATCAAAGAATTAAAATACACACTTTCTCCGTCGATAAAATAAGTTGTCCACAAAAGAATGCAACTGTACCATGCATCTCCTATCGTGGCCCAAATAGATAGGGATAAAACATGATAGGAAAAAGAACCGTAGAAAGAAAAACCACCGTGCAGTGCTTTTTTTTCTCTCGCCCCCTACCCATACCGAGAAGGTTCGAGGCGCCGCTTCACCTTTTGTTCTCTGACCGCCCAAGACAGAAGTTCGTGTCCCTGCCCTCCTGTTTCTTTTCCCCATCCGATCTCCCAATCCTTCCAATCCAGACTCCAGAGATTATTTTCCTCTCGATCCATCCCTACACCCCCACGACTGAGGCCCCCGCGGTAGATTTTGTGGAGGCGGGAAGGCAAGTGGCCCTGTGATCTGCTGGTACCACGCGGAGATCCATGGAAGCAGCAAGGTAGGAGCTGGCGGTGGCATCGGAAGGGTCAGCCGCGGTAGCAGTCCGAAGCTTCGACGCCGACTCCGCCCCGGAGCCGTCCCCTCAGCCGCCGGCGACTGGGATCCACGGCGAGGCCGAGCTCCACCGCCGCCCCCATCGTCCTGCTCCTGCGTCGAGCCCTGCATCCCCGCGTCGACACCAAGCTCCGCCTCTGCCTCAGCTGCGCCGGTGTCCGAGCTCGGGGGAGATTTTGGCGGGCGAGGAAGGCGCGAACCTGGCCTCGGTCGTCTCCCGCGCAGCTGATCCCGTGCCTTCGTCGTCTCCGAGCAACGCGTCGTACAACGGTGTTCGCCTTCGTCGTATCGTCTGGGAGCACGAGCCTCGGTCGTCGATGAACGAGACGCCGGCTGGGCTTAGCTGCACGTCGTGGGGGGGCTTTTTTGCAAAAAGTCGATGCATGTCGACGGGTCTCGACGACCCGTTGTACATGCCCTTATACCCTTTGGCGATCCTCGAGGCTCTTTTCTTTTGGACCGGAAACCTCGGGCAGCTCAGTCAACTCTTCCTCTTCTTCGACGACGCGGTCACAGGACATTCGGAGCGCGCAGCCCAGGCGGCGGCCGGCCATGGCATCGCCACCAGGGATCGGCGGCGCTCGCTCCCACAAGGTCCCGGCGTTCCCGGCGGGCGCCGCCGGGCGGCCGGTGCCGGCCGTGGGGCTCGGCACGTTCACGTCCCCGTTCGTCGAGGAGGACGTCAGGGCCGCCGTCCTCGCGGCGCTGGAGCTCGGCTACCGCCACCTCGACACCGCCGCGCTCTACCGCTCCGAGCGCGCCGTCGGCGAGGCCGTGGCCGAGGCGGCGCGGCGCGGGGTCGTGGCGTCCAGGGACGAGGTGTTCGTCACGACCAAGGTGTGGTGCACGCACTGCCACCCGGAGCTCGTGCTCCCGTCGCTCAGGGAGAGTCTGCAGTAAGCTTTCTGACATCAAGTTCGCTTCTCATGCATTAGTGCTTCGATTATGCAGAACCAGTAGAGTGTTTGTTTAGTCAATTCTTCGGCGGCTGGGAATTCAATTTGCACCGAAATTACTTTGCTTTGGTACCTTGGTGTCGGGCTCAGGGAGTTCTTTTATCTGTTCATCTGCATGCAGGAACCTCCAAATGGAATATGTTGATTTGTACCTGGTTCACTGGCCCATGGCTATAAAACCAGGGAAGCCCCACTACCCAATGAAAAGGGAGGACATCGTTCCCATGGACCTGGCCGGCGTCTGGCAGGCAATGGAGGAATGCCACCAGCTTGGCCTTGCTAAGATGATTGGCGTCAGCAATTTCACGACAAGGAAGCTCAAGGAGCTGCTCGCCACGGCAAAGATCCCCCCGGCAGTGAATCAGGTTCGTGTCGATCAACTGAATAGTCACCGTTGGCAGTGTGTCCTTTTCTTTGTACACCTACCATCGAGAAATGTGTCCTTGTTGCTTTAGAATTTCTTCAAAATAATACTAGTAGTAGTTAACGTACACCTTGCCCTATTTTTTAATCTTGTCCTTAACTATACTTTTTTCCCATTCATGCACACCTTTTTTTTTGAAAAAAGGTTACTAGAGGGTAAGATGATCAGCTTATCTACCTCAACTATAAAATAAGTATTGTGAATCAGGGAGAGTACCACACTTCATAATATAAAAGCAAAAACAAAAACAAAAATACACTACTATATTCTAGAATTGAGCTAATTTGATGGAATCTTGTTTGCTTAATTTGTACTGGCTCTGCTTTCAAGTTTGAACTCTGGACTTGCGGTCCAAAAACAATGATGTTCTGATATTGAAATTTAGTCCAAAAAATTAATGATGTTCTCGCGTTCAAACCCCATGCATGCATAATTTAGCCCGCTTATCTTGTGCATAGTACATGATTAAATGAAAACAAATTTTCTCCATTTTGTATATGCAAACTCAACTAACTATAGACACATATGACCATTTAATCCACCTTTAATCTGTCTGAAAGATACTATAATATTGTTCTTTTTATGACGAAGGTAACACTGTCTCACATGTAATGATATAAACAGTATTGGAGAGGTATTCATGCATCATACTACACTCTGCAGGTCGAATTAAACCCATCTTGGCAGCAGCATAAACTAATTGAGTTCTGCAAAGATAAGCATATTCATGTGACTGCTTATTCTCCCTTGGGAGGCCAGTTTGGATCTAAAGTACTACAGTCTGAGGTTCTTGATGAGATTGCGAAGGCCAGAGGGAAGTCGGTGGCTCAGGTATCGACTATTTTCTCTCTAATGCTGCTTAATTCCAGTTTACCATCCATTTAATTTCTCATATGTTTTTTTTCAAACTCCACCTATATGTATACCCACTCACCCTCAAGGACTCGAATTCGGATCGATATATTCCATCAAAAAAATTACTACCACCACATCCTCGAATGTATATTGACAATGTTGGATCCGCCACATCCTCGAATGTATATTGACGATATTGGATCGGATAATTATGCGTCATGTTAGCAGCGTGTCTGACATCTCATACGTATGCATTCTCTCCCCAGACATCTTTGAGGTGGATCTACGAGCAAGGCGCAAGCATGGTGGTGAAGAGCTGGAAACAGGAGAGGCTCAAGGAGAACATTGAGATCTTTGACTGGGAACTCAGCGACCAAGATCTGTTGAAGATTAGTCAGATTCCACAGCACAAAATGGCCAGAGTGACCGGGATCCTCTGCCACGAAGGTGTCTCCTGCGTGGATATCAACGAGGTCGATGTCCTTGAAATGTAGCCAGCATCTCCATCTATATATGCAATGGGCTGAGAATTTGATGGCACGGAGTGATAGATTATATGCTATGTGAGCATGCACACACTAGCTAGTATTTTTCTAGAAGCCATATACTCAACTCTGATTTCCTGTTTGGCACAACCGCAGAAGATTCATATAGGATCGGGAATTTGTAAGATAATATAAATTGGCTGAAACACATGTGTTCAATACAAAAAATAACGGATTTACTTTATCAATAAACATTGTAAGAGCAACTCCAACAAATTAGCTAAATTCTACTCTCTATATTTCTATTTAGAGAGCCATTTAGCTAAGATCAACTCTGTAAATTGCAGTCAATTCCAACAGTCTAGCCAAATCATACTCTAGATTATATACAACACTAGGTGGGCCCCGCAAGTCATTCTCCTACATGTCTTCTTCATCCATCTCCGTCTCCCACGAGCATCTGCTCCGGCGCCCAGCGGGCCGTCCCGCCTCCGCTCCGGCCGGCGAGCTCCTCGTCCCCCTCGGCGCACGAGCTCCTCCTCTCCCGCGCTGCGCTCCGGCCGGCGAGCACCTCGTCCCCCTCGGCGCACGAGCTCCTCCTCTCCCGCGCTGCGCTCCGGCCGGCGAGCACCTCGTCCCCCTCGGCGCACGAGCTCCTCCTCTCCCGCGCTGCGCTCCGGCCGGCGAGCACCTCGTCCCCCTCGGCGCACGAGCTCCTCCTCTCCCGCGCTGCGCTCCGGCCGGCGAGCACCTCGTCCCCCTCGGCGCACGAGCTCCTCCTCTCCCGCGCTGCGCTCCGGCCGGCGAGCACCTCGTCCCCCTCGGCGCACGAGCTCCTCCTCTCCCGCGCTGCGCTCCGAGCTCGCCACCGAGATCCCCTCCGTCGGGGGCTCCTTCTCCTACCTCCGCGTCGAGCTCGGGACCTTGCCGCGTTCATCGCCGCCGGGAACATCCTGCTCGAGCAGCTCCGCGACCCTACGCTTCGCGTCCTCCTTTCGCCTCCGCTGCACGGTGTCCACGGCGCACGCCACGATGCTCTGCGGGGCCGGCGGCTCCAGCGGCGCCAGCGTCACGACGACCCGCTCCGCCAGCGCGCCCACCGGCGCCGCCGACCTCAGCGCCTCCCTCCACGCTCCCTGCCCGCCGCGCCGCGCCGCTCCACCGCAAGCCTCGCCACCCGCCACCGACGCCGATCCCCAATCCCCTCCGCCACAGCCTCGCCATCCCCGCCACCGACGCAGCCTCGTGCTCCGCCGCAGCTCCCCAATCCCGTCCGCCGGCGGCACGATTCGCGAGGGGGGGAGCGCCGAGCTCGTCGCCGGCCGAGCAGGTGGGGCGCCGAGGTCTTCGCCGGGAGCGCGAGACGCCGTCGTCGGGGAACTTCTGCTCGTCGCCGGCTGAGCGGTCGAGGTCTTCGCCATGGGGGGAGGGGGGGAGCCGGCACAGCGAGGATTGGGGAAGAGGAATTGCGAGTCGCGTCGCTCGGCAAAGATGCCGAACGGAGAGCCGCGGATGACGAACGAGATACGGAGCGGATGATATACCGAGACTGTTGGATCGAAGTTTTTCGGGCTTTTCTTTTTTTTTACCGAGTAAAATAGATATAAAGAGGCTGTTGGAGTTGCTCTAATATACCTACAAATCTTGCTCCAAGAATATGCAGAGCTACCAGTTACCAACTCCAAAAAAAAAAAAAAATTGGACACAGGCCACCATGTGTACTGCGGACGAAACCTTGTTCTCGACGGAGGGTGGATGATGAGTCGATCTCTCGGGCGTGAAGTGGCATGGAGGACGTTGCTGCAACACACAATTCACCCCCTGACTGTTGGGTTAAAAGACCGACCATGAAGTGGCACGGCCAATAGCCAAATCTACGTGTCCAGCAAAAAGAACGGAACGCCGGAAGCTAAAGAAACTCAAAATACATACTACTGCTCCATTTTTTTTGAGGGAAACTACTGCTCCAAATTAAATGCAAAATAGAAATAGTGAAGTAAAGTAGTATCATGGGCCATTTATAGGAAGCCCAAAGACCGATAATTACATTATTATCCAGGGAAAAGTCTATTTTACTCCCTCCAACTATCACAACAGTCCAATTTTCAACCTTAAACTACAAAACCGGATAACAAAGACCATCCAACTGACAAAACCGTGCAAATTTAGCCCTTAGGGTGGTTTTGAAGGTGGTTTTCCATTTTGTTAAAATTAAAAGTATTCAAATTTAAACTAAAAAATTCATAATTAATTCATTTAAGTCAAAAAGATACAAAATTGGTATCAAAAGTTTACCAAAAATGTAACCTATCTATTGTCACTTTATTTGTCGGTTGATCGGATCCATTTTTTATGTCCATAGTATTTGGTTGCTTATAGTTATGTCTATTATTTTTGAATCAAATAGAGCAATGATAGATACCGGTTACATTTTTAGAATTTTTTTGATACCAGTTTCATATTTTTCTGATTTAAGATGAATTAGTTTTGATTTTTTAGATATAATTGTATTTTTTAATTTTTTTTATTAAATACAAAACCACCTTTGAAACCACCGTAAAGGCAAAATTTGCACGGTTTTAACAGTTAGATAGCATTTGTTATAAAGTTTTGTTATTTAAAGCTAAAAATCGAAGTGTATAATAATTGGAGGTTGTAAAATGAACTTTTTCCTATTATCCATCCCTTCAACGACTATATTCTTTAAATATCCGGTGTACCATGGTCCATAGTATAAGCAGCGGTGCACGGCGAGGGGGAATGTTCTAAGAGAACGGAATGAAGTACAGTAGTAGTCGATGGGATCAGATAGGAAGATAAAGATGACCGGTTGAGCTCACTATCGGTTTTCACCCAACACCAGTAATGAAGTGACACAATCACTACCGGGTCTTCTTCACTGGCAGGTAGTAATGGCACGGTGTCGCTTCGCTAGCGTTGTTTGTTAAAAGTTGAAAGTAATATAATTTCCCTTATAAATGAGAACTACAAGATAAAAGTTGTAGATCTCATCAGGCCTTGAAAAAAAATAGAGGGGACGTTACTCCTCATTTATAGGGGGGAGAACCGGGTTGGCCAGCAGGCTAGGCTTTCAAGCCCGCGGCCACGGTTCAAACTCCCGCGGTGACACTCCCGTTAGGATTTTCGAGGGTAGTCACCGACTAAACGTATCATAGAGATAACCTAGTCCCTAAGCGTTTTGATAACGCGGGGGGCTATCCTAGCCTCTAGCCTCTAAACGTAGGGCAATTGTAAGCTCCCAATGCAAGTTCAGTATTTTATTATCAAAGTTCTATCCATTTCTTTCCTAAGCGTCTGCATAACGCGGGGAGCTATCCTAGCCTCTAGCCTCTAAACGTAGGACAATTGCAAGCTCCCAATGCAAGTTCAGCATTTTATTATCAAAGTTCTATCCATTTCTTTCCTCACATGTTAGTAGTAGTCACAAATACATTATTACCTGTTGTAAGAGGCGACAACTACCACGTAGAAATCTTAGCCTCGTAACATGCATGAAGGGAAGAGAAATGTGAGAGAGAATCCGTAAAGTAATTAGCAGGCGGTCTATAGCAGATAGCACGAGGTATACAATCTAATAGACAATATTTTCCGATTGTATGGATGCCATATGTTATCTGAGGTTTAAATTAACTTTCACGTGTCAATTAATCATTGTCGATAAGGTCGATCAGATCAGCTCAACCGTTCTATAACAAGGATAAGTTAGATGATGTCGCCAACACTTGACGAGCTGAGGCCGCTCCTACATAAAGTTTCAAGGCAAGGCTTGTCATCGCGGCACCCGAACCTGCTCTGCACGACTGCACCCACAAGCAAGTGCAACGCGACGCACTAATAGTGTCATCAAAATAGTGCCATATACTAGTGCATGCAATTCATTCCATACCATCGGCTTGCATTCCCACCTCATACATATACGATATAACGCAACAAATCATATCCGATTCGTATTCTACGCTAATCTTTTTTCAAGCCCTAACCAAACCATACAAATTTCAAATCCTCCATAATCGAACGAATCGAAACAAACAAGACGGATAGAATGAGGGAGGTACCTTGTGGGAGTCTTCTCCTAGCTTCCACACCTCAAATCGGGCCACAAATGCGGGGGATCTAGAGGGGAGAGGTTGGAGGCGGCGCCAACATTTGATCTGGCGCGACCAAAAGGGCTACTTTTTGAAAATCTAGTTTGCCACGGGTTATTCTTAAAATATTAGATTTAAAAGGACTTTTTTAAAAAAAATTCTAGTCAAACAGAGGTAGCAGCGCGGCAGTCATAACTGGCGTCGACGGGCATGGCGGCGGCGGCTTTGCCGGTGGTGGCCCTGCGTGCCGGCCGTCGCCATGGGCACGTCGGCGGCGTCCTCGCTGGGGCACGATGCCACCAAGAACGCCGTTCTGGCGGCCATCGAGGTGGGATTCCGCCACCTCGACACGGCCTCCTTGTACGGCACGGAGAGGCCGCTCGGCCACGCCGTGGCCGAGGCGGTGCGCGGCGCGGGCTCGTCGCGTCCCGGGAGGAGGTGTTCGTCCAAGCTGTGGTGCACGCAGTGCCACCCTGACCTCGTCCTCCCGTCGCTCCGTGAATCCCTCCAGTAAGTGAGATCATATCGTCAATTCGTCAGGAATTTCAATCTAGTTCGTGGCTATATTGCGTAATATATATCTTCTCCTGGCGTGGATCGTGAGAGCACTGAGCAGGAAGCTGCAGATGGAGTACGTTGACCTGTACCTGATCCACTTCCCGGTGTGCATGAAGCCCGGGCCGATCACGTGGCCGGCCAAACGGGAGGACGCCGTGCCGTTCGACGTCGAGGGCGTGTGGCGCGCGATGGAGGAGTCCCAGCGGCTGGGCCTCGCCAGGGCCATCGGCGTCAGCAACTTCACCACCAGGCACCTCGACAGGCTCCTCGCCGCCGCCGCCATCCCGCCGGCGGTGAACCAGGTGGAGCTGAACCCGGCGTGGCAGCAGCGGACGCTGAGGGCCTACTGCGCCGACAAGGGCCCAACCCATGCCGCGAAGATGAAGAGGGCAACCTTCTCGTATAGTTGTACCTCATGTTCATGTGATCATGTCGGTGAAAGGCAGGACGGGAACAAGAAAGGCTAGATAAGGGATCACGCTATCGTGCACGTACACCTAGCTGGCCCGCGCCCAGACGGCACGCGTGTGCTGCACATTGAGTGGGTTCCTAGAGGTGAGTCAGGGCTGGGTATACAAGGCGGGTAATGATTTCGATGGGTGAAAAAATCTGAGGAAAAACGAAAGAAACTATTTGAAAGTGTATTTATTAATTTGATGTCGCAGAACCATGAACACATTTTTCACACGAAAGGGACATGTGGATCCTCTGCGAGGGATGAGTCTAAAAATATTAGATAGGGATTGGTTTCAATTATAGTGAATTCTAAATGCACGTGCGATACGCACAATGTTAAAACATTATAACCAACAATTTTATTTTGTAGATAAAAAATTTAGTAATCAATAATTTTCAAGATTTGATCCTTTAACGCAATAGATCAATGCTACGGGGGGAGTACCAGTGATAGAAGTGATTGTGTGTCGTTGGAAGCCCAGGCTAAGATCGCTACGAATAACCACTAATTTAATATTTCATAGTTCAATAATATAAAGTTTTGATCCATCAGCAGTATTAGAATTAATGTAGTTATTATTATAAGCTGCAAAATAGGATTAGCTACTCATCAAAAATAAGATGCAGATGATCAGTAATTTGAGATATTTTTTATGATGCATGTACCTCCGGTCGAGCAAAAGAAATCGCACCCATTGTCCGCATGACAGTAGATCGAAGCGACAATAGAAGTAGTCCCCAATGATTCGGGACTGGGAACGGCGGAGGCACCGGCCCCTTGTCCCAGCCCTCATCAGGGTAACAACCCCACCCTCTTTTCTTCCAAATGTCCATGGAATTATTGAAATCCATTCCAAACCCTAGGCATCAAAATTCAAAATAGTGTCATATACTAGTGCATGCAATTCATTCCATACCATCGGCTTGCATTCCCACCTCATACATATACGATATAACGCAACAAATCATACCCGATTCGTATTCTACGCTAATCTTTTTTCAAACCCTAACCAAACCCTACAAATTTCAAATCCTCCATAATCGAACGAATCGAAACAAACAAGACGGATAGAATGAGGGAGGTACCTTGTGGGAGTCTTCTCCTAGCTTCCACACCTCAAATCGGGCCACAAATGCGGGGGATCTAGAGGGGGGAGGTTGGAGGCGGCGCCAAGGGAGAGCTGCAGCTCGATGTGTGGGAGGAGAAATGAGCGAGAAGAAGAAGAAGCCCGGCGCGAACCGTTATGTTGCGCTGAGTCGCGCCAGGGCCGATGGCGCGACTGAGTCGCACCAGTGCATGTGGCGCGACTCGGGGGGCCACGTAAGCGCCGCGTCGGCATCGAATATTCGCCGGCGCGGGGCGGGGCGCCGACGTGGCGGTCGAGTCGCGCCACATGCACTGGCGCGACTCAGTAGGGAGTCGCGCCATTTGATCTGGCGCGACCAAAAGGGCTACTTTTTGAAAATCTAGTTTGCCACGGGTTATTCTTAAAATATTAGATTTAAAAGGACTTTTTTAAAAAAAATTCTAGTCAAACAGAGGTAGCAGCGCGGCAGTCATAACTGGCGTCGACGGGCATGGCGGCGGCGGCTTTGCCGGTGGTGGCCCTGCGTGCCGGCCGTCGCCATGGGCACGTCGGCGGCGTCCTCGCTGGGGCACGATGCCACCAAGAACGCCGTTCTGGCGGCCATCGAGGTGGGATTCCGCCACCTCGACACGGCCTCCTTGTACGGCACGGAGAGGCCGCTCGGCCACGCCGTGGCCGAGGCGGTGCGCGGCGCGGGCTCGTCGCGTCCCGGGAGGAGGTGTTCGTCCAAGCTGTGGTGCACGCAGTGCCACCCTGACCTCGTCCTCCCGTCGCTCCGTGAATCCCTCCAGTAAGTGAGATCATATCGTCAATTCGTCAGGAATTTCAATCTAGTTCGTGGCTATATTGCGTAATATATATCTTCTCCTGGCGTGGATCGTGAGAGCACTGAGCAGGAAGCTGCAGATGGAGTACGTTGACCTGTACCTGATCCACTTCCCGGTGTGCATGAAGCCCGGGCCGATCACGTGGCCGGCCAAACGGGAGGACGCCGTGCCGTTCGACGTCGAGGGCGTGTGGCGCGCGATGGAGGAGTCCCAGCGGCTGGGCCTCGCCAGGGCCATCGGCGTCAGCAACTTCACCACCAGGCACCTCGACAGGCTCCTCGCCGTCGCCACCATCCCCCCGGCGGTGAACCAGGTGGAGCTGAACCCGGCGTGGCAACAGCGGACGCTGAGGGCCTACTGCGCCGACAAGGGCATCCGCGTCGCGGCGTACTCGCCGCTGGGAGGGCAGGACTGGTCCGGGTCCGGGGAAGCCAACGCCGTGCTGGAGTCGGAGGCGCTCGGAGATCGCCAGAGCCAGAGGGAAAACCGTGGCACAGGCTGCTGGCCCTGGCCCAGCTTTCTCTGGCTCTGTTCTTGTCTTGTACGTATCGCTTTGCGATGCTTACGCGTTCTTCTCTTTAATGTCCTCGATCAGGTGTCGTTGAGATGGATACATGGGCAGGGAGTGACTTGGATCGTCAAGAGCTACAACAAGGAGAGGCTCAAGCAAAACCTCGACATATTCGATTGGGAGCTGAGCGAGGAAGACCGGCTCAAGATCAGCCGGATGCCGCAGAGGAAGTTTGTCACGGCTACAGCGCTGTTCTCGCCGGAGGGCGAATTCACATCGGTTGATCTTTCGAACAAGGACATTGTTGAGGAATAGGTAGGCAACGAAGAAGGAAAATGGCCCGAATCAGTGTCTCCACATCTGAATAAAATAAAAGTCAGCTTTCACCGTTCACTGATGTGTCGATGGCTCGATGCACTTCGGCCTTGTTTAGTTACTAAACCGGGGTCCCTTTGCAATTATTGTGTCACTATAGCATTTCGTTTGTAATAGCGAAAAATTTTCTAAAAATTGATTAATTAGGCTCAAGATGTTTGTCTCGTAGAGTATAACAAAATTGTGCAATTAGTTTTTTATTCCATTATTTCATGCATGTTTTGATATTTTGATGTGATGGAGAATTTTTTTCATAGTGAATTTGAAAATTGATTTTTGAAACTAAACACAATTCGTCCTCATCTGGTGACGCTGACAGTTCAGTAAAGATCGTAGGGCGCGCATCCAGCCCAAGATCACAGGGCGCATGCGTGCTTCTCGGACAGACAGGACTTGAACAGTTTCGTCAAGTGCTGTCCAGACCTCGTGATCCCGCGGGTCTACCACTATAACGTCTGAAAGCAGAAACAACCAAACTGACTCATAGTTTTTTTTTTGAAACAAAGACTGAATCAAAGTACAAACAGCAAAATGAATCAACACAGCAAAAACCAAGAAACAAAACTGAACAGGGAACTACTATTAGGAGGGGACCAAACTTTCTATTTTTTATCCTTTTCTCTGCAGCTTTACAGTTTTGAAAAAAAAACTTGTAATTTTTTTTGAGAGTGAATAAGGCAGCATTATATTAAACTAACTGAAACAGTACCATCAAACTGATCAGCTTGCTTAGCCATGACATGGGTTGCCTCATTACACCATATACTGACATAGACAAAAGATACAGAAGGATTTACACTCCTCAAATTTTTGACATCCTGGATGATAACTCCAACATGAGATCTATCAAAAATTTGGGAGTTAATTTTTTAATAACACTTTGACAATCAGAAGCTATAATCACATGCCAAAGAATGAGTTCCAAAGAGAAGATGAATACATTCCTAATAGCAATTGCTTCTGCTAGTTCAGGGTCGTTAAATCTCCGAACTAATTGAGAACATGCTGCTATGAAAACTCTCCTGTGATCACGGATCACAACTCCAACACCCATCCGAGATATGGCGTTTTGAAAGTTGCTGCATCAACATTGATCATCAACCATCCATCCGGCGGTGGTGTAAATTTATCAACTTCTTTAGACAGCTTTCCTAAAGAACTTTTTTTTTCTAGTGAACTACCCACGGGGGAACAGGGGAACGGAGCGCTGGAGATCCACCTAAGGGCCCAGAAGGAACAGCGTGCCCGGCCCACTGAAGCATGGCCATTTTGTACGAACATATAATATTTCATCATCATATGTATTCTTGGTTGATTTTTTGCATACATATTTCCATATGTTTTTTTAATGGGAGCACGGAATCATGTGTAGAGACATCAAAGCAACTTTTGTGCATCGGGTGGCATGTGCCCCCCTCTGTTCTGCCGTCCGATAGATTTTCAATAGCCACGATTCATCACGAGGAAGTTAACATAGTCAAACCATGACAAAGACGACAAACTAATGTGAATAGACCGATAGAAAACTAGAACACAATGTTGATTATATCATCATAATTAAGAAGCAAATTAGATCATGACGCACATACTAGGCGAGTGCATATGCGGAAGCCGTTACGACAAATGGTGCAGGCGGAGTGCAACGGACGCCGATATTGTCGTGGCACAACGGAAATGTGTATACTACAATGGGCGGTGCATTATCAAATTGCAGAAAAAAGACAAATTCTAACTCATATAAACTATGTGAACTTAGGGGCATCTTTCTTCATATAATAGTTTATGATGTGTCTATTTCATACGAGGGGTGGTCTGTATTTATAACAAGGAAAATTTTCTATACCTTCATCAATTAGCAATACAGGACTAATATACAGCTTACCCCTCGATGCTAATGGGCATTTTTTTTTGAGATTATGCTAATGGGCATTTAAATTGTACTAAAAATTATTTACATAGACCAAGCCCATATACACGAGACATTCCATGTCTTTTTTGTTTGCGAAAGTGTCTTTTAATTTCAAACACACACAAGCATCCATCGTTTGCTACGAGTTTATCTAGCGTACCCACGTCCACATATCGAGCTCGTAGATCATAAGTTCAATTTGGTTGATGTCTAGTACACGATCGAGAACTATTCTTATCATAGCATGTGCTACAAAATGGCTGATGGGAATGGTACTTTTGCTAGTTTCTCAGCTAGCTACTAGCTCTGTTGTCGTCTGCAACGGCAAAGCGATCAAGCAATTGTGTGTTTTTAAAAATAAGAAATTCTGCACGTTAAGTTGGTGCTTACGAGTACTAGCAATGGTGTGCGCTAGCTATGCTAGTTTCATGCATGCGTGTCCTAGGATTTTTTTTATTTTAACCCTTTTAAATCTAATATTTTAAAAATAACTCCTCTCAAACTAAAATTTGAAGAAGTAGCTCTTTTGGTCGTGCCACTCCTTTTGGCGCGACTTCCTATTGAGTCGCGCCACATGCAAAGGCGCGACGGAGCCGCCATGTAGGCACCGCGGCCAAGGTGACTGCTGATGTGTCAGCTGAGTCGCGCCATAGCCTCCTGGCGCGACTCAGCAGCACATCAATTACAGATTCAAACTTTGGTGCTCTATTATAAATATTCAAAATTATATTTTTATGAAGTGGGACTAGCCCAAAGTATTCACCAAAGATCCTACTTTCCAATCTGCATTATCTAGTCCAAAATTGATATATAAAATATTTTAAAATTTTGGCTCAACTTTAAATAATCATCACTGTTTTCAGGATTTAGAAATTTCAAAGAAAAGGCTAAGAACAATATAACTTGTTGTTTAAAATTTGAAATTTGACCCTTAAACATACCAAAACTTCAACTTGATGTCCTTCTATATTGAAGAACATAACTTGTACTAAAACTTTTGTACAAGTTGGAGGTTCAATGGTTAGAAAAAAAATCTAAAATACTAAGCTCCTAAACATCATTAGTGATTATTATGTGAAATAATAGGAAAGTTTGCCAAGTGTTCTATTTAATTTTATATTTGATCTTTACGATGGTTGGTGCCGCCGCCGCTTGCCTCGCCAACTTGGTGCTGTGTTATTATCTTATTACTCTTCTTTTCTTAATTTGGATGGTCGCTGGCTTGCCGCGTGGGGTTCTGAGTATGGAGTTGTGCTTGTGCAGAACGAACGAACCCAAACACAGTATCCAAACGTTGTACGTACGGCCGGGTCAATATCTCATACTATCCTTTTCCAACATGCGGAGTTGTGCCTCGTAAGTGTCGTAACCCTATTCAAAACCCGTCCTAACATAACCCAGCTCAATGACAATATATAGCTCATATCCTTTTCCCTTTCACGCTAGCTATGATCCAAACGCAGTCGAAGACGGCTTCGCCAACCTATCTGCAGGTGAGCGAAGAAAGCAGCAGCCGCAAGCAGGTTGTGACGCTGCAGCACGAATCAGCACCGGTTCAAAGCGAGGGCTAATCAGGTACAAATTTCAAATTTCCATGGATAAGTTATGCCTTTATAGTCTGATGAATTAGTGCGTCTGCGCTTGATGCACAGTCGAAGCGAATTCTATTTAATACTCTGTTACCATATTCGTCTTTAATAACACTTTGACAATCAGAAGCTATAATCACATGCCAAAGATTGAGTTCCAAAGAGAAGATGAATACATTCCTAATAGCAATTGCTTCTGCTAGTTCAGGGTCGTTAAATCTCCGAACTAATTGAGAACATGCTGCTATGAAAACTCCCCTGTGATCACGGATCACAACTCCAACACCCATCCGAGATGGCGTTTTGAAAGTTGCTGCATCAACATTGATCATCAACCATCCATCCGGCGGTGGAGTCCACTTTGGAACAGAGAATTCAGACTCACACCTGTGTGATGTTGGCTGTTTAAATAAGTGCAGCAAAGCCATTTGCACATAGGCCTTTGCCCATTCTGCAGTAACTTTTGGATGAACTGGATCTTCACCATTACGAACTGCATTTCTTGCCTCCCATAAATGCCAAACAGTGATAGTAAAAATTGATGCATCCTCATCAGAAGCAACAGCTAAGAAATCAAAGAGCCATTGTTTCATTGAGACAGGGTATTGGATCTTACATTTAAGGCCAAACGACTTTTTAATTTCACGCCACACTTCAGATGCATAGCAGCATGTTAGCACAGCATGCTCCACTGATTCTTCCCTGCCACATAAATAGCACATATCAGAAGCCGGTATGTTTCGGTGCTTGA
>OAMR01000427.1:726286-760547 GCA_900205405.1 Echinochloa crus-galli
GAGGTCGGCGGCGGCGGCGCCGGCCTGCGTGGTCTGCGCCGGGTACACCGACTTGCCCTGGACCCTCGCGCCGCTGCCGAGCGTGACGGTGGCGGTGAAGTCCCTGTCGATGCTGGCGGCGCCGACGGTGGTGATCCACGGCGCGCCGTTCAGGACGGTGTACCCGTCGGAGCCGTCGTTGCCCGCCGCGCACGCCACGGCGACGCCCTTCTCCATGGCGGCGAAGGCGCCGATGGCGATCACGTTGGTGTCGTAGGAGGTCTCGGGAAAGCCCAGCGACAGCGACATGACGTCGACGCCGTCGGCGATGGCGCGGTCCATGGCGGCGAGCACGTCGGTGGACGCGGACTCGAGCGTGTCGGCGGAGAACACGGCTTTGTACATGGCGACCCTGGCCATGGGCGCGACGCCGGTGGCCGTGCCGTTGGCGTAGCCGAAGTAGCTGGCGCCGCTCACGGCGGCGCCGGCGGCCGTGGACGACGTGTGGGAGCCGTGGCCGTAGTAGTCGCGCGGCGAGTCGTAGTCGCCGGCGGCGATGGTGAGGCCTCCCTGCTTGAGGCCCTTGCTGAAGGACCTCGCGCCGATGAGCTTCCGGTTGCACATGGAGGGCGTGAACGCCTGGCCGGCCTCGCAGGCGCCCTTCCACCGCGCCGGGACGGGGCCCATGCCGGCGTCGCGAAAGCTCTCGCTCTCCGGCCAGACGCCCGTGTCCACGATCCCGACGATCACGCCGTCGCCGTACCTGGACGCCGGCCAGGCGCCCGCGCCCGCGCCCGCGGCGGCGCGCAGCCCGAGGAACTCCGGCGAGCGCGTGGTGTGGAGGCGGCTGTACGTCTCCGGGAACGCTGCCACGTGGCCCTCCACGCCCTTGAGCTCCTCCAGGTGCGCCGCCGTGAGCGCCGCGCTGAACCCGTGCATGACGTGGGTGTACGTGTACAGGTGCACCGGCGCGCCGCCCCCCGCCGCCGTCGTCAGCGACGAGAGCACGGACAGGTACCACCCCTCGTGCTCCACGAACGGCGCCGGCATCTTCTCCACGTTCATGTGCACGATGTACGACCTCCGTTCGCCGCCGGCCGCTGCCGCCGGAAGCAGCAAGAGGCTGATCGCCCCGAACAGCACGGTCCGGAACATCATGGCGTGGCGTCAGAAGCAGCCGCAGACTGGCTGCAAGCGAGAGGATGAACTGAGCTGAGCTGATCGAGCTGAGGCACCTGAGCTCTCAGAGCTGCCGCTTCTTATGCACCGGCGGCGGAGTGGCGAGAGCTGAGCTGATGAGCTGAGTGAGAGTGAGTGAGTGAGTGAGTGAGTGGAGGCCACGACTGGAGAGCACTGGCGGTCGCGTCGCCGGCGCCGTGGTGGTGCCACCCTACCAGATGCATTATATACATAATGGATTCCATATATGGCGGCCTGGCCATGCATTGGATAATCAAATGTCACATACTCACACACACACACAACAGAGAAAAAAGGACCCATTTAGAATCTCGGCGAGATCACCATCACAAGCTCAGCCAGTGATCATCGGTGATGGGTGGCCTGCATGTTCGTCGACGTTGCAATCATTGCACAGTGGCATTAGCTTGGCACGAAAGCATGTATCATCGGCGTTGGGTGCGCGTCCATGTCACGCCGCCGGACTTTTGCTTTCCTCCCAAGACAGCGGCTCTCATTTGCTTTACTGCCCAAGTGTCCTCTCCTCTCTAATCCCCCTGACTTTACAGAGCTAATTCCATGGCACTTTGTTCACGCGTCCATCAGTTCGTTACGCAGTACTACTGCTTCCGAGTCAAGCGGCGCCACTTGGCGATAGTTGTTACGACAAAGAGATTCAGAAAGAAAAGTGCATGATTTGGGTGTAGAGATACGTTTGTCTGTCGCCCTTGATATGATCGATCCGATGAAATGAAACTGATGCAGAACAGCAGAGCAGGGAGAACAAAAGAACATCAGTGCAGGGGTGTGTGTGTTCGTGGGTGCTGCCTGCACTCACGAATTCACGATGCTTGCCAGCTGCCTTCTTCAGCATTCATGCGCTCCTTTTCGTGCCGGCGGCCTTCTCGCCGCCGCATTCAGTGGCGGCGCCGAGCGATCCGGTTGACTGGATCATCGGAAGCCTGAGAGGCTGAGACGGAGAGTGAAGCACTGAGACTGTGTAGTAAAACAACACGTATCGATCTGTTGCTTCACGGCTTTCGTGAAAATTCATCTGTATATAACGCAATTTACGTATGTCCTACACGTACATGTCTCGACGTACCCGTCATGAAAATGTTGTATACACGATGATGATTGGTACGTGAGAGCTCTCTGCACTAGCTGGGGACAAAATAACTCTTGTATCGGTGGAAAAGGCACGGCAAGTTCTGCGGAGTCCAAAGACTCTGGAAAAGCTACGACTACGACTACGAACGAGTGCTCTCAACTCTACCGTGTCCGTGGCTGCTCCCGGAGCTCTCACTCCTTGGCCCACTTCTCCCTTGGCAGTCAAAAAGGTAGAGGTGCTCACCCCTACAGTCACGGTCAGATTTGACACGTATACACTATTACTGCGCTAACACGTCGGCCGCCCGGGCAGGTGAAGGATGCAAAGTCTTGGGAAAGTCTTGCACTCCTTGGCTCCTTGCTGTTACAATTACAGGTTCGTGAGAGCATCGATCTGGGAGTGGTGAATGGTGATGCAGAGATGTGTGATCGAGCATCCGAGGACGCAGGACGACCATGTAGCCGGGAGTGAAGCACTGAGACTGTGAGAGTGACTGAGACCGTTCAACTGTTGAGGGTGAACGAGTGCAGCGGTTGCGCTCTTCATTCAATCCTTAGTTTCTCGCGTAACGGGTTGTAATTCCCGGGGGTCTCATTGTTCATTTAATTGCTTTTTCTAGCGTACCCGACTGTAATACTCTTGACAGCGATACTCTTGCCAACAGGGTAGGTTAGCAGGATTGGTTTGGGTCCTGTTTTCTTGTTCTTATTGTACGAGTGTGTGGAGGGTTGCCAGCAAACAACCGGTGTACTGGTCACGGGGTGCTGCCAACCTTTTTTTCTTCTAATATATTGATACGCAGCTCTCCTGCGTGTTCGAGAAAAAAAGAATACTCTTGACAGCGATGGTAATAATATAACCTGAAATCCCTGTCAGTCTGCAGTCCGGCATGGAGCGAGTCGTCAGGTTTCTCTGTGAGAAGTTGTGGATGCGGTTTGGCATCGTCGATCTTGCTTGGTGCTTGCTGCGAGTTTCAGATCAATTATTACACCAGCTGAAATTTTGAGGTGGAACAGTGCAGCACAGTTGCATGCTTGTTCAGTTCTGAGTTTTTCGCGTAACGGATTCTAATTCCTGACGACAATGGTGACCGAAAGTGATCTGAAGCCCTCGTCAAGCTGTTGCACAAATCAAAAGGTTTTCAGGGAGAAGCAGTGGACGTGGGCGCGGCATCGTCGAACTTGCTTGTTGTAAGCTCCAAACCAAACATTATACTATCTGAAACTCTGAGGCTTTGAGTCATCCAACTGCCATTGCACTGTTTCCATAATACAGTTCAGCTGGGTACTCCACTACAAAAACTTTGCTTCTTGCAAACTCATTGCACACATGTGTCACATTGCACTTGTAATTTCGAACTCCATCAATGCAACTGGCCAGAAGTACACGGCAAAATAAGAGATTGGTACTGTACAGTCTAATGGTAGTGGTTGCAGAGGCTTGCAAGGTGGGCTATTGTCCTGGCTATTGTGATTATGAAGAGAAGCCGGCAGCATGATGCAAAGGTGAACGATGATGATGGTGCTTTGTTGAGACTGGTTGGATTTATAGCGGTTGGTGTGGCAAGCGTGCGGCTTTTGCTTGTTGCCGAGGAGAAAAAGGAGGCGGGGGTGAAAGGTCACTTTGTTTCGAGTCCTTGGCTAAAGCTTAGCAAATATCTTATCAAACTATATGCTTGATGTGTATGTGCTTTAAACAGAGTTTGACGTGTATGTGTTCGAAAACAAAGTTTGATGTGTAAATGAAAGATATTATACAAATCCTTAACTGACAGATATATTATTAAAAAAACCTTAAGCGGAAGAGGAAAGGAAAGAGGACGGATGTGACAGGCTCGGCCCAAGCAAGCTTTGTTGTCTCCCGTATTTGGGCCCCATCTTAACTAACAAAACTACCAAACCGTACTATCTCGATGATATGATGACACATAAAGCACGCACCATGGTTACTTTTTAGAAGGAAAATTTTATTCCGGTTTCAGCATGCCGTGTAGTAAAGTTTCCTTAAAAGAGAGAGAGAGAGAGAGTCCATTGGTTTCAGCATGCCGTGTAGCAAAGTTTCCTTAAGAGAGAGAGAGAGACCATTCAAAGACATTCACGGATATATAAAATTGATTTGAAATTTGAGTTCCCTTAGCTGTGAGGGTTCTTTCCATGTCTATGGACGCATGACATCCATACTACTTGCATGTTCAAATCCACGGTCGATCGAGGGGTTGCAACAACAATACGACTACGGACACGAAGATCAAGGTGTGGGTTGTTAGAATCCAAAATCTAAATTCTATATGGCCTTCATACTAGATTTTGGTCTAGATTCTACAAGTCCAAATTCTAGATATTGAGAATCCCACAATCTACTAGAGAGGTTCTTCCACCAGATTATAATGCAAAATTTGCTATTTGGCCATTTGTCATTCAGTGTAGCTAATGGGAACAACAAAAAAAATTACGAAAAAAAGGAATGTGTGCATAAAAATTCAATACAATCTACTACTGAAATATAGGGACCCCAACATCACAATCTGGATTTGATCTAGAATATAGATTTTAAAAGTCCACCTATAATCTACTATCTCTGTTCCAAACTATAGGTCATTTTAGCTTTTCTAAATTCATAGATTTTGTTATGCATCTAGATGTAGGTTATGTTTAGGTACGTAGCAAAATCTATGTATCTAGAAAAGCAAAAATGACCTACAATTTGAAACGGAAGGAGTAGATTTTTAGAATCCACGATCTAATGCAAACAATGTCTAAGAATGCAATCAAACAATTCAAGCTGCACAACAAATTTGGTAGAATAAAAGGAAAGTCTGCATGTAGTTTTTTTTTTGTTGAAACAGGCAGCAGAGCTGCTGATATATTAAAAAGACAAACCAAACAACTCAATTGACAACTACTACCCAAACCAATCAACTCAACAAATATATGTTGTACCAATCTATACACCATAAAACGCTAGGCCACCACACCTATACGCATCATATACGCATCAGTGAGCTACCACAAACTTTAGAATTCAACATCGCTGGAGTTTAACACAGGTGAAAAATCTCATATTGATTAAGGATGTACAAATTTAAGCTCCAAGTGTCAAGGTTTGATCTTGGATGGCACGGTGCAACATTAAACTAGTTGTATGTCTACATGGCATGGGATTGGATCAACACGAATCTCAAATAGCTGTAACACCGTATCTGATAGGTCATCGATGCCTCCCTAACCACCAATTAGTGCATTGTCCATCACCTCGGCATCATGGTCTTCAACATTGAACCACTACTACAGAACCGGACATCATAACCTCCTCATCGCAACCGGTTTTGGGTGAACCGGTTGTAATACCCCGTCACAACTAGTTAGAAAGTATGCAGGCTAGGTAGCCGTTGGAACCGATTATGATGCGCCCATGTACCAACACAACTATTTTTTTTACATGAATTAGTTATGACGATGGTCATCACACGAAAGAGGCTATTTCTCTCCATTTTCTCCCTGCCGCCGCTTTCTCTCTGTTTCTCAAGGCCTGCTTGGTTTGATGTCAAAATATTGGCATACCAAAATATGACCATACCAAAAATTTAGAAGCCAATTGGTTTTTTACTAAAAACTGCCGATGTCTCACATTTATCTTACCAAAACGTTGGCAAGTTTTGGCCTACCAAAACTTAGGAATGGCAAAAAAATTGATAGCAAAACAACGAGGCTCTCACTAGTCACTTCTTTAGCAGGCCACTTCTCTCTCTGTTCTTTCTCCCATCTGAAGAAACAAGCAGCTGCCCTCTATTGTCTGTCTATTCCTCTCCACCCATCAACCAAAGCTGCAGCTCTGCGCCTCTGCCCCTCTACACCTAACAAATCCAAGCTCCTCCACCGTAAATTAATCGAAGCTAGCTGCTATAGTGCCCCTCACCGCCAATGCCCAATCCATCTGCTCCTCCCTTCCTGGATGCGGAATGGGAGTACGATGACGATCGGGAGCTACTACCTGGACACCAAGCTGCTGCTGCACGCCGCACCTGTCTTGGACCTGTCCACAACCTGTTCGATGATATGCGTGGACCGCGAGCTCAAGCCGCTGCGACCCCAGGGCGAACCGCAAGCTTCTGTTTTGGTCGCCCTCAACCTGCTCGACGATATGCCCAGCCGATCCTAGGTGAGTACCAGCCCAGCCCCGCCCATCCTCCCTGTCTTGGTTGCCTTCCGAGCGCAGCCGCCGCCGTTCTGTGTACGAATCCCGAAGGCCAACACGTCTTCTCCCATTCTTCCTTGGATTCCGAGGGGACAACGCCAATGTCGAGTGTGGCGCCGCCAGGAGCCCCTCCGCTCCTCGGCACCGTCGCAAACCCTAGTTTCACCGATGCGCCGCCGCCGCCGCCGCGGTCCCTGCCGGACGATCTCATTCCCGGCATCCTGCTCCGCCTCCCGCCGGACGACCCCGCGGGCATCGTCCGGGCCTCCGCCGTCTGCAAGGCCTGGCGCCGCACCATCGCCGACCCCGCCTTCGCCGGCCGCTACCGCGCGCTCCACCCGAAGGCGCCCGTGCTCGGCTTCCTCCACAACCAGAGCAGCCTCCACGTCTCCCGCTTCGTCCCCACCACGTCCTTCCGCCCGTCCCCCGCCGCCGACCACCGCCGCCGCCACGCGCACGACTGCCGCCACGGCCGCGCCCTCTTCTACGACTACGGCGCCCTCCAGTCCTTCGTCGTCTGGGACCCGGTCACCGGCGCCCTCCACAAGATCCCCGAGGTGCCGGACGTCCTGACGCAGCCCGCCGTGGTCTACGCCGCCGCCGCCGGCGACTGCGACCACCGCGGCTGCGGCGGCGGGCCCTTCATCGTCGCCTTCGCCGGCGTCGAGAACATCCCGGAGGAGTACTACCACGACGCGCACGCGTGCTTCTACGCGTCCGACACCGGCGACTGGAGCGTGCACATCAACATCCACCTCGACCACGGCCGGTACCGCCTCGTCGACCGCCCCGCCGCGCTCGTCGGCGACGAGCTCTACTTCGTCGGCAAGTCGGGGTTCCTGCTGCGCTACCGCTACGGCCTCCTCCGCCAAATTGGCTCCAAGGACATCCTCTCGGCGGGCGTCCGAGAAGCTGACGTGCTGTCGGTGATCAAGCCACCGGCCAATGCAAAGCGCCGCGGCGACTTCATCGCCTTGGCGGCGCAGGACGGTGGCCTGGGATTGGCCGGCCTGTATGGTGGCAGGCTCTCCCTTTGGGGAAGGGAGATGACGGGCCGCGTCGGGAAAGCCAGAAGCCGATGGGTGCAAGCTAGGGTCATTGATCTCAAAACGATGCTCCTGGTTAGCAACCCCAAGTGGAAACCATGTTTGAGTGGAGTTGCTGAAGACGCCAGTGTTATCTTCTTGAGCACTGAAGAAGATGGCGTCTACACCATCGATCTCAAGTTATCGCAGGTGAAGAAGGTAGGCGAGATGGGCAAGGTGGATCTTATCCTTCCCTTCGTGAGCTTCTACACTGATTCATTGCTGGTAAGGCTTCTGCTTCTCCATGTTTGGTTCATTATGGTTTTCCGATTATTTAGCGTGACTATAAGAAAATCAGCTATATATTATACATGTTATAATGAAACGTCGAGTTTTTATTAGTTAGGCTATATAGTAATGTTGCTCTCGGGCCAAAGGAAAATATATGCCCGTAAAATGAAGATACTTTTAAATGGCTTACATGCTCTCACCATTTATATCACTCAAAACTAGTTATACCATTTTTACATATATTTGGCTACTCTACTTCATGTCTAGTGACAAGTCTGATTTTCGTATTAATTCATCATTATTGCTTCCCTCCCTTATGATCTGTTCATAATAATCAGTATTTGTCTCATCGAGCTCATCGATCTGCACGTGCATGCAAGCGTCTGATTGCTGATCTATAACATATGGATATAAAGCTTAATGCTTGGTGCTACCTTTTCAGCTGAAGCTAGCCAATGGCAAATTGCCAGCTGCAAATGTGGGCAATCTGTGATCTTCTATCTGGGTCACTCGACTATGTGGTAAAGTGGCAAATGGAATAATCGGCAAGAATCCACCATCTTGCAGTGATTGTCTTCATCAGTGTTTTTTTTTATCTGGGGCATGTTGAGAATCGTTTAATTACTTAATCATTTAGCATTCTTACCGAATATGATCATGTATCAAATACTGTGTTCTAGTCTAATGTTTCGTTACATGAGTGAATTTTCCACAAATTGCTGGTGATGCTCTAGTGTCCACCAATTGATTGTCCTGTGCGGCGAGAAGAAACTCAAAATTTTGCTAGCTGGATCTGTTGTCTGCTAAAACCAAACCAAACCATGCAACTACTATTAATTCTTCATGTGTAATACTAGTCGATGGTATGGTTATGTTCTATTGTTATAGCACGATTGGATAGATTTTATGAGAGTATAAAATGTGTAAATAAAATATGTAACCACACCGCACGCAGTGCCACCCTGAGCTCGTCCTCCCGTCCCTCAAGGAGAGTTTGCAGTAAGTTTCTTGAACCTGATTTTTGTTTCGCAGTCAAAAACTTGGTTCCTTAAACCAAGTTCTCACTTAGGTTAGAATAACAGATTTTGGCGTTGTGAATTCGTATGTGGTGCCTATTAAATTATTAGCTGCGTGTTTGAGGCTCACACCTAACCAATATATATTAATTAAAATCAGAGCTTATTGTTGAAATTGAAACCTGGAAACAGTTCACAGCTAAGTTGAAATCAACCCTGATTTTGATCCAATCAAGTCACTGGATTTAAGTACTGTAATATTTTTAACACATTGTACCTTTACATCCTGTTTGAAATCAAATTACTATGTACCGAACATTTAAAGTCTACTCTGAAAGGTAATATGCAACCTCATATGTTCATAAACCTCACAAGATTAAAGTTACTACATGAATTGTACTTTACAAGTTGAAATTAAGCTGGCGCTAGATAAATTATTGTATTTACCAAATTCTGCAGTAGATGGCAATGGCATTGCCCTGTGTTATAGAAATAATCTACTTTGGTGGTACCTGGTAGCCAAGATACTTATCTGTTTATGTGCAGGAACCTTCAAATGGAATATGTTGATCTGTACCTGATTCATTGGCCCATGGCTGTAAAGCCTAGCAAGCCCCACTTCCCAATGAAAAGGGAGGACATTGTGCCGATGGACCTGAGTGGTGTATGGCATGCTATGGAGGAATGTCATCGGCTTGGCCTCGCTAAAATGATTGGTGTCAGCAATTTCACTACAAAGAAGCTGCAGGAGCTGCTTGCCATTGCAAAAATACCCCCAGCAGTAAATCAGGTTTGTATTGATCCAGTGGTAATTTGTAACAGCAATTTCAGTAACCTTTGTCAGCTGTTAGTATTTGCTTTCAGTTTTTTGCAATCCCTTTTTGTCGGTAGTATAAGCGTGAAATGATACTCCAAATAAAGGAAGAACAGGATTCTAAGTTCCCTTGTAAATAACTTTGTACATGGACCGAATGAAACTTTATTGCAAATATGAAAAGGTCCCGGACGGTATGGGATTTCCGCATGTTTGTGAAATGAAATATTCAGCGGCAGTGACAAGTTTATTGTGAAATCAATTTCAAATGGCAAGTTTTATTTTGAAATAAAATCAGAAGCACTGGTATCATTTAAGTAAAGGAAGCTAGGCGAGTGACAAATTTTATGTTTTGCTAAAATCGGAAATGGTCATAAATAAAATATGAAATTGATTGTAAATAGTCTAAATTAAGAACGATTCATATAGCCTTACTATACATGTACCATATTGTTTGGCAATACCGTGGGGGCGTCTTTCCCCCACCGGCCAAGTTTTCATATTGTTTGGCAATTGGCATGTCAGCACTGGAATTTATGACATTTGCAGGTCGAAATGAATCCGATTTGGCAGCAGAAAAAATTAATTGGGTTCTGCAAAGACAAGGGTATTCATGTGAACGCATATTCTCCCCTTGGAGGACAAATCATGTCAAATGCAGTACTACAGTCTGAAATTCTGGCAGAGATTTCAAAGGCTAGAGGAAAGTCAGTGGCTCAAGTACGAACTATATCTCTTAACGAATATTGGTCAAACTTTACCTTTCTTAGAATACTAGTTAATTCCATATTTCAACATTTTCGAAGGTTTCACATATGTAGCTGCTGTTATTGTTTAACTAGGTCTGTGCAATTTGTTTATTGTTTAAAAAAAAGTTTGCGGTTTGGCAGAGCACATATGAAGGGTGCTCAAATTTAGGAGATTTATTTTTGGGCAGAACGTAGAAACCTTTGAAAGGTAATGAACTTTTACAAAAAAAAATGGCACAGCCATCTATATACATGATGGAATAAAAAGGTCAAAATATTACGGATTCGATACTGTTATCTTGGGCAGAATGTAGAAACCCTTTGAAAGGTACTGAACTTTTACCCCAAAAAAAAACTAGCACAGCCATAAATACATGATGGAATAAAAAAGGTGAAAATATTATGGATTCGATACTATTAATATGTTGAGTCCTCTGATTTTTTTTTCTCCGCGACGTTAGTACCTAGCAGCATAACTACTTTCTGTTCTCGCTAGATATCTCTGAGATGGATCTATGAGCAAGGTGCCAGCATGGTTGTCAAGAGCTTAAAAAGTGAGAGGCTCAAGGAGAACATGGAGATCTTCAATTGGGAACTTAGCGATGAAGACCGGTTTAAGATTAGTCAGATACCTCAGCACAAGAGGGTCAGAGTGACAGGAATCCTTAGCCCAGAAGGCGCCTCCAGTGTGGATCTTGCCGAGCTTGATATTGTTGAACTGTAGCTGAAATCTCCATCCAGTTGCCGTGTGGTCTGAAAATTCGGTGGCACACTGGTTGTCTGATATGTCCTGAAAGCAGATAGGAATTCCTGCAAAGCCATACTGTTAATTTGAATTGTCAGTACACTTCCACTTCCCTGTACTCTTTTCCCTACTCCTCTTCTGCTCTTTTGCTAGTTCTTTCTTGGTTTGTAAGGGAAAAGTCCACGCGTATTTGGTTATCTGGTTTTATAACTTGAGGTTGGAACTCAGATGAACGTGTTAGTTTAAGGTTGAAATATGGAATTTTTCCAAACAAAAATGGTTGCTACTATGCCAGCCTCTCACGGCTACAACACACAAGCACCTAGCTGTTTTCGTTATTTCATCGAAGAAACGGACTGTTCTTCGAGTATCATGTAATCCTTTTTTTTTACTGAAGGAGGATATCTCTGCTTTTTATTGAAAACAAACGAGTTTTGCATCCGGTCCAGACTGGGGATGCCACTATGCCAGCCTCAGAATACAAAAGAGTTGGTGCGGAACAAGATCAAACGACGAATAATTAAGTATACCGAAAAAACGACTACCAATAATTAAGCTCAACACCAGAGGGCTCACCCCATCAGCAGCCAACCATACTCCCTTTGCCATCAGCAGCCAACCATACTCCCTTTTTTTTTGCGGGCAACCATACTCCCTTTGTGTAATTTCAACTGATAAGTTGTTAGTAGTGTGGCTTAATATGGACACACAATGAACCCGAGAAAAAAACAATAAAAGATGATATCACATTTTAATTTAATTTGTACTCCTACAAATTTCTAATTATGTGGTCAGTATCACTTTTCCTACAATGTATTTGATATATATTTTTTTCCTTTTTCCTTTTTATATAAAAAATACTTATTGAATTCAATTTTATATGAGTCAATTTTATATTACCTAAGTCGGAGGGTGCAAAGTGCAAGTTGCGGGGTAAACGAACGCCGAAAGATTGTAGCCCAAAGCATATGGTGATTTGAGAGCGAAGTGCAAAAATTGATCCTCCATCAACAACTTGACATCATTTCTTATGTCTGCTGTCGGATTCTGGTGTAAGGTTACCACACATTAACTAGATGACCATATTTAGGAGCTAGGAACGAGGATCGACTCTGAAACTAATATGCTTCACTAATCTCGTGTGCGGAATTTGACTAGTTCTGTCTTGGAGTTTCTCTTGGCGAACTCAGTCTTGGAGTTTGCAAGTATAAAGGGCGCCACTGTAATTCTGTAAACTTGCGCGATGACGATGGGCTACGTCTCTACGAAGCACGCGTTCGCATGGCCCATTCAGCTATGGACTCTCACCTTCTAAACTGGGCCAGGCCTCCAGCAAACTCGAGCATATTGGATCGACAGCCCAACTGCAATCTCCCAACCTGTGGCCCGAGTCCTATATTATTCTATTTCTTTTACATACGCCCCGCGTGTCACACGCGACCATAGAAGTCTCATTCGGCTTTGTCATCTCCTCGTTGGAAGCGGCGGAATCAGCTCATCAAAGCGACAGCAGGCGGCGCCGGCCATGGCATCACCAGCAGGGAGGATCGGCACGGGTTATCCCGAGATCCCGGAGTTCCTGCCTGGCGCCGGGGGCCGGCCGGTGCCGGCCGTGGGGCTTGGCACGGCATCGTTCCCGTTCGTGGAGGAAGACGTCAGGGCCGCCGTCCTCGCCGCGCTGGAGCTCGGCTACCGCCACCTCGACACCGCCTCGCTCTACCGCTCCGAGCGGGCCGTCGGCGAGGCCGTGGCCGAGGCGGCGCGGCGCGGGATCGTGCCGTCCAGGGAGGAGGTGTTCGTCACGACCAAGGTGTGGTGCTCCCAGTGCCATCCGGACCTCGTGCTCCCTTCTCTCAGGGAGAGCCTGCAGTAAGGGATTCCTGGATTCGTTGCTTTTTGTTTTTTTAAGAATCTTCGTCAATTACTAGGATCTAGTGAACGCTCTGCGGTTAAAATCTCGGTTCTTGAATGAACAGGAGAGAACAATTCGAAGCTTAAAGCAATTCTTCAGTAATTGGAACTTGGAAGTACGAAATAAACTAAAATTAGTGCTCTTTGGTAGCAATAAACTAAGCAAGGTTCTTACTTCATCATCTTTAGGAACCTTCAGATGGAGTATGTTGATTTATACCTGGTTCACTGGCCAATAGCTGCAAAGGCCGGCAAGCCCCAATTTCCAATTAAAAGGGAGGACATAATGCCCATCCACCTGAGCGGCGTGTGGCGGGCGATGGAGGAATGCCATCGGCTTGGCCTCGCTAGGATGATTGGTGTCAGTAATTTCACGTCGACGAAGCTGCAAGAGCTACTTGCCATTGCTGAAATCCCCCCAGCGGTTAATCAGGTTTGTATTGATCAAGTGGGAATTAGTAACAGCAATTTCAGTAACCTAGCTCCGTCAGCTGTTAGTCTTTGCTTTCATTTTTATGCAATCCTTTTTTATCGGTAGTATAAGAGTGAAATAATACTCCAAATAAAGGAAGAACATGATTGTAAGTTCCCTTGTAAATAACTTTGTACATGGACGACGATATTGCAAATATGAAAAGGTTCGTATGGGATTTCCCCATATTTGTGGCATGAACTATTCAGCGGCAGTGACAAGTTTACTGTGAAATCAATTTCAAATGGAAGTTCGATTTTGAAATAAAATCAGAAGCACTGCTGTCATTTAAGTAAAGGAAGCTAGGCGAGTGACAAATTGTTTTGCTAAAATAGGAAATGGCCGTAAATGAAATATGAAATTGATTATAAATAGTCTAAATTAAGAACGATTCATATAGCCTTACTATTCTTGTACCATATTGTCTGGCAATTGGCATGTCAGAACTGGTATTTATGACATTTGCAGGTCGAAATGAATCCAATTTGGCAGCAGAAAAAATTAATTGGGTTCTGCAAAGACAAGGGTATTCATGTGAGTGCATATTCTCCCCTTGGAGGACAAAGCATGTCAAATGCAGTACTACAGTCTGAAATTCTGGCGGAGATTTCAAAGGCTAGAGGGAAGTCAGTGGCTCAAGTACGAACTATATCTCTTAATATTGGTCAAACTTTACCTTTCTTAGAATACTAGTTAATTCCATATTTCAACATTTTCGAGGGCTTTCACATATGTAGCTGCTGTTATAGCGCTGCATAATGTCTTAACTAGGTCTGTGCAATTTGTTTATTCTTTTAAAAAAAAAGCTTGCAGTTTGGCAGAGCACGTAATGTGCTCAAATTTGGGAGATTTATTTTGGGCAGAATGTAGAAACCCTTTGAAAGGTACTGGACTTTTACAAAAAAAAAATGGCACAGCCATCTAAATACATGATGGAATAAAAAGGTGAAAATATTATGGATTCGATACTGTTAATATGTTTGAGTCCTCTGGTTTTTCCCCCGCGATGTTAGCACCTAGCAGCATAACTACTTTCTGTTCTCGCTAGATCTCTCTGAGATGGATCTATGAGCAAGGTGCCAGCATGGTTGTCAAGAGCCTAAAAAGTGAGAGGCTCAAGGAGAACATGGAGATCTTCGATTGGGAACTGAGCGATGAAGATCGATTTAAGATTAGTCAGGTACCTCAGCACAAGAGGGTCAGAGTGACAGGAATCCTTAGCCCGGAAGGCGCCTCCAGTGTGGATCTTGCCAAGCTTGATATTGTTGAACTGTAGCTGAAATCTCCATCCAGTTCCCGGGTGGTCTGAAAATTTGGTGTCACACTGGTTGTTTGATATGTCCTGAAAGCATGTAGGAATTCCTGCAAAGCCATACTGTTAATTTGAATTGTCAGTACACTTCCCTGTACTATTTTCCCTAATCCTCTTCTGCTCTTTTGCTAGTTCTTTTTTGGTTGTAATGTAAAGGAAAAAGTCCAAATTACTACCCTCAAGTATATGCAAAGTCTGGATAACCTCCTAAAGTATGTTTTGGTTCATTTTACACTCCCAAATATCACAATCAGTCCAATTTACCCCTTCGTAAGATTTGTCTTTTTTGTTTCTTCATGCACACTAAATTAAAATTTTGTGGATGATAGATGGCTGCATAAGTTATTTTTAAAAATATAAATTAAATTTTCATTATTATTTTGAAAGGCTATGATATATAGTAACAATTACCCATATTGATATAAAATTTTGTGAGAAATAAAGATGAAAATTTTATAATATATTTGAAATATTTGAAAATACTTTACATGGACCTCTATCATCCCACAAAATTTCAACTTCCACTTTTGTATGGAGAAATAAAAAATACAAATTTTATTAAGGGGTAAATTGGACTGATTGTGATAGTTGAGGGTGTAAAATCAACCAGAACATACTTTAGGGGGTTATCCAGACTTTATCTATCTGTACTTGAGGGTAGTAATTTGAACTTTTTTCTAATGTAAATATTGTGTTTATCTTTTGCAATTAAGTTCAGGCAACCTAAGTATTGCCGTAGTTTTACTAAAAAAATAAAAATTGCCAGTACACCTCGAAAAACAAAACAAAACAAAAATGGTAGCATATATATACATTATCAAATTGACTGGACGTCTCGAATCGATTTGCATCGCAGTTGTGGCTAAAATATATTTGTGTTATTTCATCGAAGAAACTGACTGTTCTTCGAGGATCATGTAAACCTTTTTTTTTACTGAAGGAGGATATCTCTGCTTTTTATTGAAAACAAACTAGGATCAGGTCCAGACTGGGGATGCCACTATGCCAGCCTCATAATACAAAATAGTTGCTATGGAACAAGATGGAACGACGAATAACTAAATATACAAAAAAACGACTACCAATAATTAAGCTCAACACCAGAGGGCTGATCCCATCAGCTGATCAGAAGCCATGCATAATCTCTTTGCCATCTGCATCAAATACTGTACTGCAGTTCAAAAAAATCCTTTTTCTGAAAAGAAGTTCTTATTCCTTCTTGTTTGTGCACTTTGGAAGATCCGAAGGCGGCGGGGGCAGAGTGTCACCCAGCGTGGGCCCGTCGTCCACCTCGAACACCGTCGCCATGCCCATGGCGATGTGGAACTCGAAGTGGCAGTGCATGAACCACGCCCCCGGGTTGTCGGCCACAAACCGAATAGCAGCCCATCCAAGCCTCGGCACCTGCACCGTGTTCTTCAGCAGCGGGTCCACGAGGTTGTATCTCGCCACATCCCTGGCCGGGTCGTAGTTGCCGTGTCCCTGCGCGAGCACGAAGAAGTCGTGTCCATGGAGGTGCATCGGGTTGGAGTCGCTCTGCATCGTCGCCGTGCTCTGGAACACCACCTCCACCGTGGCGTTGTGCGCGAACCGCCGCGCCGTCGTCGCCTTCCGCGTCGGCTCGATCCTCTCCAGCTCCCCGCCGGGCACCACCGGTATCAGCGCCGGGTCGGTGAAGTTGAACGCCCTCGGCGGCCTGCTCGGCAGCTCCTGCACAACCACCGCGGTGGCGCCGCCGTTCGTCCCGCCGCCGCCGTGCCGCCACGCCTCGAGCATCGACGTCTTCTCGGGGAGGAGGAAGGAGACGTTGTTCATGTAGGCCACCTCGATGGACTCGTCGCTGCCTCCCCTCCTGCACGCCGGCCTGTCCGGTCTGCAGATGGTGCCCTTGCCGAGCGAGATGAAGAGGTGCTCGTCGACGCGGCCTCTGATCTGCGGCAGCAGCGGGTGGCCGGGCAGGCCGGACAGGTTGCCGTGGAAGTAGAAGGTCGTGACCGTGTCGTGCTGGTCGGGCATCTTGGGCATGGGAGGAGGCTGCTCGTCGTCTCTGCATTTCTCAGCTGCATCGAGCTGGGAGATGTTGGTGTACTGGACTATCCCCCTGGACATGAACACCGGGATCTGGGGGTCCGGGGGCGGCGGCTGGTTGGCGAGCGCGGCCATGTAGTAGCGGCAGGGCGGGGCGTCGGCGGCCATGAGGACGTCGAAGGTCTCGCCGGGCGCGATGGCGACGACGTCGGTGGTGTAGGGCTTGATGTAGTTGGCGTCGGCGCCGACCACCGTGAACTTGTGGCCGGCGACCTTGAAGTAGTACTCGGAGAAGAGCGCCGCGTTCATGAGTCGGAGCAGGTACGTCTTGCCGTGCTCCACGTTCAGGACGAAGTTGTCCTCAACAACCCCTGCACGTACACACGGCCGGGGTACGGCGTACATTATGTTATGTTTGTCAAAGTTTCAACATGTATCTATCTAGCTAGGAACGAACATGCACTGGGCCGACAGTGTTTGTTTGTTTTTTTTACCGGAGCAGTTGTAAAGATCACCAAGCTTTCCGTTGATGGTGGTTCCAGCGGGGTTGTCACTGAATGAGCCCCCACTGGAGAAGTTCTTGTCCACTTTCATCAGATCTCTCTGCCACCATTCACCTGCAAGCAAGATCGACAGAACAAGATCAGAATATACATAGCAAGCTAGAGACGTACATCTGGAAATCTGTGGCCTAGCTTGATGCAGAGGGGTACCTATGATTATAGGAACATCCATGTGAGGCTTGGGGAATGGGTAGGAGCTGCTGGGCTTGGGGCGGATGACGATGATGCCGTGCAGGGTTGCCCGGAGGATGGAGACGTGAGAGTGCCACCACAGCGTACCCACCTGGCCGTCCACGTTGAACCGGTAGGTGAACGTCGTGTTTGGCTGGATCGGGCACTGTGATACCATTCCGGCGCCGTCGGCCCAGCATGTCAATCGCTGCTTTACGCCATGCCTGTATTATTACAGGAGAAAATAAGAGATGCTTGGTTAGTGGTACGTGTAGATCAAGTATCGAGAATAAAATTGACCTAACCAAGATTATGATAATACAGTGTATAAAGGCATGCAAGGCAGAACGAAGAAGCGTCATATCAGCCCCTACAAGATAAATTTGACTAGTACGTGTGTACATCCTGATACTGAGGATTGTTATCCACTATCCCCACATCAGTCTCCTACCAAGCTGTTGTTCACTATATTTTACTCTTACTCCGTAGCTTGGATGAAACATGAGGAGAACAAGGACGACTTTGTAGCCGTGCGTTAGCTAAACCAAATTCTGAAGTATTCTTCTTGATTTTACCTGAAATCAGTTGTTTTACCATTCCACGTGATAAGAGTATGTTAGAATCTTGGGGGCATACGTACCAGTGAATTGTTATTCCAAAGGGTGACTCGTTGACGACGTGCACAACCACCGTGTCGCCTTCTGTAGCCTCTAACGCTGGCCCTGGAAACTGACCGTTCACCACGGTGACCAGCGTATCGTTGCAAAGATGTCGCATATACATTTGCTTCACCTGTAAACAATTGCATCGGATAATACCCTTTTCAGGTAGGGAAAAAAATATAACGGGTTTTCTTCAGGTGAAAAACCGTGAAGTTTTAAATGGGTTACCAAGCATTTCTGTTTTGGATTTATGTTGACTCCATTATAAATTATACAGTTCACTTTTCTTCTGTCCTAAATCAAACTTTTTAAAGTTTGATGAAGTTTATAAAAATACATCAATATTTATAATATTAATTTACTTTATAAAATCCACCATGTGACATGTCTTGATATTGTACTTGTTTGGTAATATAGATATTGAAATACTTTAAAATTTATCAAAATTAGAGAAGCTTTAAGGTAGAACTAAAATAATCTATAGTTTGGAACGGACGGAGAGTATTCTAATTGGATGGAACAAAATTGTATATAAATGACAACAAGAAATACATAGCTATATCCGTACCCTGTTTTCTAAATTTTCTTAGGAGTTGTTTAAAGAAGTTAAACGGCACCTGCCCAAAAACGTTTAGTACTATTTGCACATGCATTTTTTTCATAATTAATTTGCTTTTCCTATCCGTAGCCTGTGTAGAAAAAAAATATAGATTGCTCGATCCGTTTTTCATCATACTGGTATAACAATGAAAAGAAGAAAAAATATGTAGAAGGACACTTAGTACTCAAGAATTATTTCGGATTTCCTTAGACATTTTGAGAAATGAAATTCTCGGTTGCCCGAGCATACTCACAACAAACGTGTGCTCGACCACCGCCGCTTGGCTACCTGCAGCTCCGGACAGGAGCACGGCGGCGTATAAGAAGAGGAGGGCAGCTGCAATGGAAAGCATCTTACTCATCTTGCTTGGTACGTAGTAGTGTTTCCTCTACCTTGTTTAGTTGTTTCTTCTGCAGGGTAGGGTGGACGTTATATAGATGCAAGTAGGGTGGACGTTCGATTGCTAAGCTAGCTCACTCGTGTAGGAAAAGCCTCCCATGGAAAAACAGAAGTTATTAGTCAGAAACCAAATTAGATTCGGTCATAAGCTAGTTGCGTCATGTTTTTGAAAAATATATGAACAGTTTGACATCTCTTTTGAAATTAGATTCGGTCAGAAGTAGCTACCACATGTTGGGCCAAAAACGTGATATCAAAGTATTCTATTTTTTTTCTTACACAGAAAGATTTTTTGGGATTTTAATATAAAAATAAGGAAGTGAAGTTTGCATAATTTTGTTTTTGAGGAGCCATAAAAAATATTTGTATAAACTTTATGATTTTGTACTATCATATACATGCATATGAAAGTAACACTACTTGAAATATTTGATGGAGTTTATGTTACTGTCTAGGAGACTAGGACGCCGTCTATATCTGAAGGAA
Organism: Echinochloa crus-galli; assembly: GCA_900205405.1. Taxonomy (NCBI): domain Eukaryota; kingdom Viridiplantae; phylum Streptophyta; class Magnoliopsida; order Poales; family Poaceae; genus Echinochloa; species Echinochloa crus-galli. The sequence goes on from OAMR01000427.1 coordinate 745,995, forward strand.
CAAATGTTTGTCTATCAGCCGTGTGCACGTGGTCGCCGTTTTGTCTGAAAGTGGATACGATAAGTGGTGGAGGTAAAACATTGACGGGATGCAATAAGCCCGATAAAAATTGCAGTGGTCACTGGTCAGCAAAGTGACGCACATGAAAAACTAGACAAACCAGCAGCCGTGAAAAATCAAATGTATACAACGAAAACTTGGCGCGATTGCCACGTTATCAAGTCAGAGCAGTCACCGTTCGTGTCGTAGCGGACTGCACCTGAGTTATTATTATTATCTATTTTTTATATGGGTTTGGTGAATTTGCAAGGGTTGACATCATCAGAAGATTAAAAAAACAGAAGCTGCACGCGCGCGTCGGACCATTTCGTTGTGCAGTTGAGTTAGCTTGTCAAAGCCGCTGAATTTTTACCACAATAATCACGGGAGTAAGTAACCTGTATCGTTATTCTATTTCCACCGGCCAGCTGTTAGGTGTGGTGTGGGCACGAGGCCGGACCGCTTGAACTTGCCGCCACATGCTATGATTTTATTTACGTAGTCGATCTTCTCCAACGCCGGTCCTTCACCTCTATCGCGCGCTAGGCCAGGGGGAAAATAAGCACTGCTGGGGTCAACTCGGAGCTGGGAGGTCAACGCCGTCCGCGAGCCGCAGCGACTGCGGCCCAGGCTTGTGCTTCTTCTAGGCGGGCTGCGGGCTGGCCGCGGCGACCGGTTTCCCACGAGGCCACGAACCGGGACGAGCTTAGGAAGGCCCGAGTTCTCAGTTCTCACGAACCGATTCGACAACTCTTTTCTCGAGTTCGCCAAGGGTGCCGCTGGCACACTGGCACTTCATCATGGGCTGGTAAATTGGAAATGCTACCGCGCACGAAGTCGCGACCCAGCACAGACGCAGACCGCGTCAACTCCCGGCCTAGTTTGCTGTGTATATGGGCTATTACGGTAGTTCCACCGAAAGCGGATCATATGGGCTGTATGCAGATATACGTGGGTTTTGACAGGGCAAAGTTCAACAAAAGTCACTACCAAATATGCGACCCCTAGAGTCTATGGGCTATGATCTGTAAGGATGGGCCTGTGCATGGTTGGCCAGCAGAGTCAAGGTGGAATTCTAAGTTGGATTTAGGCCCAAGAATTTTTATGTCACATGGCTGTTTTTTTTTATAAAAGACTTTTATTCAAATTAAAAGCAGCGTACATCAAAAAGGTCAAAAAGACCCCAAGAAACAGTTTCTAGTGCTGAGAGGACAGCACAGCTCGAAACATGATTCAGACTATTACAGGAGAAAGAATTGCTGTGTGAGGACACAGACTTCGCCTGAACAGCAAGACCATGAGCACAAACATTCTCCTGACGATCAAGTTTGATCACTCTGAAAGAAGCAGAACCTTGGAGACAATAGAATTCAGATATCAGAGGTCTCAATCTCCAAAAGCATTCTACTGGTCCTTTTTGTAGTTGTTGCACTGCTTGTTGGCAATCTGAAAATAAGAAGAGATTTTGTGCTTGAAAAGCAGTGGCTATCTTTGCAGCCAAAACTAGAGCCGCAACCTCTGCCATGAGTACTGAATGCACCATCGATTTAGCACGAACGAGCAACCTCCAGGGGTTTGAAGAACCTGCATGCACAAAGAAAATACCTAAACCTGCCATTTTGAGCGGGGGACCCAAACCATCTGGAGATAATGAAGCATCTGTTGAACAGAGCCATTCATGTTGTTGGTGATCCAGAGAATTTTGAACCTGCATAGGCAAACAAGGAAAACAGTGTTGCAGGAGCAATTGTCGTTGGCGAGCGAATCTGATTTCACCTTGGTTTTGGAGAGGGCTCCTGAAATTATGTAAAAATTGTGCAGTGTATTGATTTGATGAGAGAATATCTGCATTGATCTCATGACACAACCTGACAATACTCCATTTTAGGCTATTGAACCTAAGATCATTTCTAGCCCGCCAAAGGTACCAAAGTCTTGTGAGCGACTCCTGAAACTGTTCATCAGAGCAATTTATTTGCAGGATAGAAACTAAAGTACCTTGAAGACCAAAATCTTCGGGAGGAAAATGGTCTGTCCTCAAGGGAGGATTAGCTGCAAACCAAGCTGCTCTAGCAAAATCACACTCAAAAAAGATGTGGAAGTCAGTCTCAATTTTCCCACAAGCTTTACAAGTATTGTCAATTCTAGGGCTAAGACTAGCAGCTCCCTGCCCAGTAGCTAAAGCATTCCTAATGAGCCTCCAAAAGAAAGCTTTGATTCGAGGAGGAATAGATTTATGATTCCAAGCTTTAGTAAGTAAAACCAGGGCTGCAGAGGAGATGCTGCGAGGGCCTTGGACAGGAAGATTGTGCTGAGAAAGAGAGAAAAGGTAATTGTAGGCTTCCTTTGAAGAGCAATGTCCTTTAGAAGCAGGCTTCCAACAAAGAATATCCATGTCATTAGAATAAACCTTGTGAACATTCATGATGGAGGAAGCAGTTGGTTGGTGGAAAGTAGAATTGATTAAATCTGAATTCCAGGAGTTTGTGCTGGGGTTCCAAAGGTCAGAAACAAGGTTGGGCAGATGAGTTCGAGATGGAGGGATGATAAGATGGTCATGGATCATCTCACAACCATCAAACCAGGGATCAGTCCAGATGTTTGTATTGCCTTTCCTAATTTGATAAAAGCACTGCTGATGTAAGTGATGCTTCACTTTAAGAATGGAAGACCAAAAAACAGACTTGGGGCCATGATTAGGGGATTTCCAAAAGGAAGAGTTTTGAAAGTATTTAGCCTTTAGGACAGAAGTGAGGAAAGGATCCCTTTTTGAAGCAATCAACCATGCAGAATGAAGGACCAAACTTTCATTAACTATATGCAAGTGCCTAATGCCTAACCCCCCCAAAGCTTTAGGTTGGCAAATATCATCCCAAGACCGAAATTGGAAAGGCTTAGAGGAATCTTCATCCTGAACTCCTTGCCACCAAAAGCGACGTAGGATAGAAATAATTTTTTCTAAAAACATTTTGGAGAAAAGAATGTTCTGCATGAAGTAGATAGGAATGGAGGCCAGGACAGAATTGATGTAGGTAATTCTTCCAGCATGATTGAGCTTATTAGCCTTGATACATGTGATCTTGGCTCTGAATTTCTGAATCAGGAATTTATAGGCCTGAGCTCTGTCTCTATAAGAGAAAAGAAGAGGATGACCTAAGTGGCTAGTGTGAGGAGACATCAGAGGAACAGGGAAAAGGTTCATAATGTCCTATTTAATTTGATGGTCCACTTTTTTGCTGAAGAGAATGGAGGATTTGGACCAATTTGGGGTCTGTCCAGAAGACTGACAGAAAGAGTTCAGAATGTGCTTAATAGTTTCTGCTTCTTGTCTGGTAGATTTCCCACAGATTAAAAGGTCATCAGCGAAAAGAAGGGAATGAATGGGAGGACAGTTGTCACCAAGAGATATGCCAGAAAGATTGTTATTCACTAGAGCATTATGAAGGGCCGATGAAAGTTCATTAATAGCTAGAACAAAGAGAAAAGGAGATAAGGGGCAACCCTGTCTAATACCTCTATGAGAAAAAAAGGAAGAGGAAGGCTGATTATTGACAAGAACTGAGAACTCGGGAGTAGAGATGCAAGCTCTGACTAAATTAATGATATGAACACTGAGACCCAACTTATTCATAGCATTAAAGATGAAGCTCCACTCAATTCTGTCAAAGGCTTTGGCTAAGTCAATTTTGAGAAGGAAGCCTTTATGTTTCCAGGAATTAAGCATGAAGGAGTGAGTAATTTCCTGGGCAACAATGATATTAGTGGCAATGTGTCTACCAGGAATAAAGGCAGATTGAGAGGTGTGAATGCGGTTGGGAAGATGAGGCTTGATCCTATCGGCTAGAGACTTAGAGATGATCTTGTAAATAACATTGCAGAGACTGATGGGTCTGAAATCTTGAGGCACCACAGAATTAATTTTCTTGGGGATCAAAACAATATAGGTCTTATTCAGTTGAGAGGGTAACATACCTGTGTGGTAGAAATTTTGGACCAGGGAAACCACATCATCCCCAATCCAATCCCAGGTTGCTCTGTAGAAGGCCACATTAAAGCCATCTGGACCAGGAGCTGCATCCTTCCTCATATTCTTTAAAATTTTCCATATCTCAGTGTTGTCTGGAATTGAATTTGTAAAATCATTGTTGATGGCATATTGTGAACTAGGCTGAGAAGAAGGTGCATGAGGAGGTTGGTTGACGAGATGGCTAGAAAAGAGCTTCTTGAAGTAGTTGTTGAAACAATCTGCAATCTGATCCTGGGTAGTGAGAGGTTGCCCATGCTCATCTGAGAGGAAAACAATTTTATTCTTCCTCGCCCTCTTAAGAATAGCCTGCTGGAAGAACTTGGTATTTCTGTCCCCCTCAGCTACCCAAAATTTCTTGTATCTTTGTTTGTGGAATTCTGTTTGTTTATCTAAGATTACCTGATGTTGATGGATCAACTCCTCTTCTTGAGAATGGTTTTGTAGGGATGGAGGGAGGCCTTGGATATGAAGAATCCTCTCTTCAATGGTTTGAAGTTGCTTATTGATACTTGGTTTGCATTTCCTCCAATTCTTAAGATCAGAGGCAAGGAAACCCGTTTTGAGATGAAACGCTCGATAGGTTGATTTTCCCCAGCTTAACTGAGCCTCTCTTTGAAAGTCATCTTCCATTAGCCACCAATTCTCAAATCTGAAAGGTTTCTTCGGTTTAACTTGAGAAGCTTGGAGAACAGCCAGTATGGGCGCATGGTCACTCTTCATAATTGGGAGATGATAAATAGCCGTATTTGGAAAAGCTGAACACCATTCTGTGTTACCTAAGCATCTGTCGAGGCGCTCAAAAGTTGGATTAGCATTAAACTGTTTATTAGACCAAGTATAAGCAGGACCACGATAACCCAAATCAATGAAACCACATTCCTTAATAAGATGACAGAAAGTAGAAATCCTAGAAATATTAGCAGGTTTAGGACCTAATTTTTCATTCATATGCATGATATCATTAAGATCCCCCATACAGAAAGCTGGAACATTAGGGTATTTTTTAACAAAAGAAAGGATATCCTGCCAAATAGAAAAAGTTTTTCTGTGATAGGGATCACCATATACACAGGCAAGGATGAAGTTCGTAGAAGTAGGTTTATACACACAAGTAGCTAGAATAAAATTAGAGCTAGATTTTTCTACATGCAGGGAAATATCCTCTTTCCAAAGCAACCATAGGCCCCCTGCAGAGCCCTCAGCTGGGACTATATAGGCATCATGAACAACAAAGCGATTGACTAAAACCGTTTTTGAAGTTCTAGATTTTCTAGTTTCTGATAGAAAAATTACCTGTGCCTTGGTTGATGAAATCAGACGAGCAAGATGATTCATTTTAGGACTGCTGAGACTTACACCCGAGCCTCTGCAGTTCCATGCCAAGAAGCTCATAGTCTACTTTGGATTTGCACAAGAAACAGAGCTATCGAAATCTCCAAAGGTGACTCGAAGTCAGGGCAACGAAGAGATCGGAGAAGGACAGCCAAATCCAGTCGAGTTCGAGTAGATCAAACTGTATTTACTCTGGTGGATTTAGGATTTTGGGGAGAGAAGGAAGGAAGGAAGGTAGGACACGGCATACGCCCGCTACTACTTAGAGCTTCTTCTCGCGGTGGTGTGATTTGGGAGCCTGTTCGGCGGCGCCACATGGCTGTTACTATGCAAAGTATCGCGCAGTTGGTTGTGCTCGGACTTTAGCGCGCGCCCCATGTGGCTCGCGTGCATGATGGACCGGTAGCCTTTACACGGTAACCGTACGTCATGGGCCAGTGACTTTCACATACATATATGTGTTATAGAGTCTTCAATCAGGGGCGGAGCCAGAAACGACTTGCGCCCCGGGCTAATCCATGAATAGGGGCTAAACTAGCAAAATTAGTACTTAATTTTAGTACTTTTAGTTAGCAAACCATGTAGTTTTATTTGAGGTGTGCTGGCCTCGACTTGTGCTGCAGAACAGCCAGCAAGGGTCCTGGCTCCGTCCTGTCTGCAGTGGATATGTAATAAGCTGATGTATGAAAGCTAAGTAATGTTTTTGTGTTACCTTATATTATTTTTAAATCATGATAACTTGTCTGTTTATTGTCCATTTTTTATTCCGTTTGCACGAATATATTTCTTATAACGGGATCAACAAAATAATATATATATTGCATATGTTTTGAAGTTATTTTATTTATCCTATCAACTTATATACGATAGATTGTTACTTATGTACAAATATTGGTTGCTACTGAAACTACACATAAGTTGTCCGTTTTATAATTTTTTAATTTCTAATGATCTTTTCATAAGTTGCTACTAAAATTACGCGTAAGTTAATGCATGACTAATAATACTATCATATATAAAATTTAACATAATTACAAGGTATAAGTTGATACTAGTCTTTACGCACGATGCTATATGACATCTAAGTTGATACACTGTCTCTATACAAGTTGATACACTACCTCTACACAAGTTGATACACATAAGCTGACATCTAACATATGCATGTATTGATATACAAAATATTAATACAAGTTGTTAGTTATTAGTATAAAAAAATAACCTAAAACATACAAAATACGCATAAACTAATACCTCTACATAAGCTGATATTCCTATAACATATGTAAGGTAGTATAAATAATATGTGTAAGTTTATACTAGTCTACATATAATTATATTATATAGGTAAGTTCATACACTGTCTCTTAGTATAAGTTGATACACATAAGTTATCATCTAATATATACATAGATTGATACAATATATCTATATAAATTGTTAGTACCACTACACATATATTGAAAGTACAATTAAAATGTCCTAAAAACATGTGCAAATTGATGTTGTTTCGTATATCTCGTCATAAGTAGCACAACGCCGCAAATGGAATAAAAATCCGAACCCGCACGTGAAAGAAATAGTATATTAAAAATGGTAGACAAGCAAATAAATGTGACCCACCACTTCCCTCTGCTTACGGAGGTCAATAAAATTCTATTGCCTCTGTTGTGTTGTACGATTTAGAAGGCACGCGGGAGCGTGCTTTTGACAATAGAGCGACGGGTCGCAGCTTAACTAGATCGAGGGAGGACGTGTACATACACGTACATAACGCAAAATGAAAAACAACGTCGGTGTCGTGGACCACCCGAGCGGTTGTTGTCAGATGACTAGAGAGACAGAGGAGGAAGGAAAACAGAGCGAGCGAGAGCTGAGGCCTGTTGTCCTCGACTGCTAGTTCTGTCCATCGATACTCATCCCATGCGCCATGGCTCCTATCTCTTTGCTCACTACATTTGTTTTTACAATCTCACTGTATTTTTTAACAATATTTTAGGAAGCAAAATAGATTGAAAAAGGCTTCAAAACGGAATCTATAATTAATCGTGTATTACAACTCATGAGATACTACTCTCCTAAATTGGGGATAGATACGAACTCATGTGACTCGTACAATTCCAAATGGCCTCTATATATCTAGTTCAAATCCGGCGAAAAAGTCCAGGTGGATTCTCAAAAATCCAAGCACCAGAGCGCCGGAGTAATCGTTTGCGATCTCACGTGGAAAACCTCGCCGGTATCCATGAAGTAGATGGCATCCTTGTCCAGCTCTCCCTCTCCATACTCGGAACAAGAGAAGAACTTGCTGAAGCGTTTGCCGACGAAAAGCGCTTGGCCACCGTCACCGAGGGCACCGGCCACCGGCACCCATGCACCCGCGTCCGTGTCCACCACGAAAACTTCCACTTTACGCGTGTACCTGGGGAGGTCACTGGGGTATCGCAGCTATCGCCTTACCATGATCAGCTTGCCATGCGACTCAACGAGGTATCGGATTGTGATTATCTGAACCCGGGCGATTCCTCACTACCAGAATGATCAACATCTGCACCGGGTGGGAAAGCCCTTTAGCACCGGGTTTCCCACCCGGTGCAACTAATCCGAGGCTAAAGGGGTACCCCTTTAGCACCGGGTCGAATAACCGGTGCTAAAGGGGCCCTTTAGCACCGGTTGCTGCCTGAAACCGGGGCTAAAGACCCCGGATTTCTTTTTTTTTTTGCTTTTTTCAGTAGCCATGCGTGCACGTCTATATACGTATATATTCTAATACGTGTATTCTAATGCGTATTCGGCCGACTCTATATTCATACTAGCTGACATTTCATCAAAATAGAAGACATATATATTACAAAAGTAGATATTCATGCATGTCAACTCGAGTTATATATATTTAAACTGTATTTTCTACTTAATTAAGATTGACGACTATCTTGTTGCACTGTCCGGCACGTCCTCCAGTACTGGCGAGTAGAATTCTCCTCGGGGATTGACGACCTCGTCCCAGATCCATCCGACGAGCTGTTCTGCAATTGCGTCAATTCTTTCTATCCCTAGGGACTCTTCCTTCAGGTTGAACATCTATAATTTAAAAATATTTGAAAGACATTTAATCCGTCGAGTTGGAGACAATAATTGTGCACTTAATAATAATGGAAATGTGTTTATTATTACGTACCATAATATCGTGTTGTGTAAGCTTTTTATGTCCCCAATTCCACATGTAATCGCAAACATAGTATGCACATAAATTATTTCCCGGCCCCTGTTTGGCACACTGTCGACCAAAAGAAATCTAGTAAAATTCATATAATATATTAGTCGATGCCTACATGTACAAATTACTTGCTTACCGGAAAGCCAATGTTCCATTTTAGTGTTTCATGTTGAATTCCCGGGTGTTCTTGACGGAATTGAATCCAGGCCCTGCGAACAAAAAAATTGAGTTAAGTCATTGCGAGTGTAAGGGGTGAATTAAGTAGGGGAAAATATACATCACCTTGTCATCATGTCCATGATGTTCTGTAGTTTTTCTTTTGGAGTGTGCAACGAATCAAAGACGTTCACGACACCCCGATCAGGACACAATATAATTAGGAACCAGTGGAATCTGTGCACATGTATACATTATAATCAGAAATGAAATAGTACACAGACAGTATAAGAAGAAGAAGCCTGTGTATGTACTCACTCGATGTTGTACGGGATTAGTATGGAGTCGCAGTAATTTTGTTTCTTAATATATTTGTATAGGTTTCCATATGTTTCCTCAGGATTCATCAATATCATTTCTTCACTTATCCTTCGAGGATCCACGAAACCAACGTCATATATCCCGGATCTGCGACATTTTTGAATCTCCATTCTGCATATGTTAAGCAATAAATAAAGCCCGCGTCAGCATAGATTGGAATTAATGTTTTCAAACTGTGAATTATAAGCAACAACAAAGTACTTACAGTGTCCAACATGTGATCAAATCCACGTCCATGGCGTCGCGGTGGTACAGCTCATATATATCATTAAACCTGAGCCAGACAAAATCCGCGTCACCATTGTAGAAGTCTTGGTCCTTCACGCCTACTTTTATCATGCGCCGTTTATTCCTTCTTGATTCTTCCAAATACCAGTCATGGAATCGGCGCATCTTCGTCTGTAGCTTGCTCTCCATTTCAGGAGGGACCATAGGCTCGCCAAGCTTAAACGGCCACTTCAGCGTTGTGTTTACAGGCACCTCTTCTTCCCCCAGGACTTGCGCTCTGGATAGTCCAGTCTCGGCCATTACTCGTTGAATGTTAAGCTCGTCCAGAGATGGCAATGGACCCAAGGGACGCTGAGGTTGCTGGCCGAGCTGAGGAACCTTTTTGGATGGGCCCGCCTCCTTATCCGCAGCCTTCCGTTTCCGGCGAGATTTCAGTAATGAGCGGTCATAGTCTGTTACTATTACTTCCTTCTGTTGACCCTTGCTCAAATTACCGAGGAATGACTTCACGATGGTGGGATCAAGCTTCGGCTCCGGCTCAGGTTTTCTCCTCCACTCGGCCATTTGCCTCTTTGTGTCTGCTTTTACCGAGGCTTCGAGCTCCTCTAGAGTCTTCTCGCCCGCTCTTTTCTCTGGTGCGGGCTTCTCTCTAGTTTTTCGCGCCTTCTTCGCTGGTGGAGTGGGGGCAGAGGCTTTAGTGCGGCGTCCCCTCTTCGGCGGAGGAGACGGAGACCTCTTCGGCGGAGGAGACGGAGACCTCTTCGGCGGAGGAGACGGAGACCTCTTCGGCGGAGGAGACGGAGACCTCTTCGGCGGAGGAGACGGAGACCTCTTCGCCTCGTCGAACCAACAGTCGACGCTACTCGGAACCTGGTACATGGCGAGCTGTTTATTCTCGCCGTCAAGCTCGTACTCTGGGTTTTGGTATAGCTCCTCCTCGGAGCCGTCGTCCTCCTCCAAGCCATGCTCCTCGTCTTCGCTGGGAGGCAGCTCCTCATCAACACCATCACCGTCATCGTCGTCGTCACCCTCGCTGTCATCGTCAATTCCGCACCATGCTAAGTCGTTGTAACCAAAGCAATAATAGTCTCGTGGGTGCCTGATGACGCGTCTGCAACCGTTGATCGCAGGCACTTGGTCGTGGTGTAAGACGAGGTCCAAGGCAAACAGGTCCTCGGCCTTGGTAATCCCGTAGAGGTGGTCTCCCAGGAAGGCAATGTCGACGATATACATGAAGGGAGGAGTCATTGGCTCGGGGTCCACGCGCCTCTCCCAGGCTGGCTTAGGACGAAAGGGTAATGCCGGCTCTCGGTCATGACCACGATAACATCATTGGCTGTGGAACGCATGAGCACCTTCAGCACATCGAACACTCGGGGATCTGGAGCTCTAGCGCTGACGACGTCCACGTCGGTAAGTGGCACCGTCGTGTTGGAGAATGGGTTATGCCGTAAGAAGGTGTTCGTCGTCCCCGACGATGACTTGCGGCGGAGGGCAAGCCAGCCGCCGGTGGAGCTACAGCCGATGCAGGTGGTGTTCTCAGGGAGTTGGAGGCGGTGCGGGCCACCGCCGGACGGTTTGACGAAGACGCCGCGCGGGAGGACAACCGACGGCAGGTGGCGCTCGCCGTCGGAGAGCGTCAAGAAGGAACCGCCGGGGAGGACGACCCACGGTCTTAGCGGAGACCCACGGTCTTAGCGGAGTCCGGGGACAGTGGTAACGCACGGCGGAGTGCCATGAACGGCAGACGGCGCTGAAAGCTAGCGCGGTCGGCAGGCTTAGGGCAGCAGGCGACGATCTTGCCAAGTAGTTCCGGTAGGAGGTCAGACCATGCTGTAGGTGGTTGTGACACCGTGACCATTGTCTTTGTGATCTAGCTAGCTATATACGTAGAGGTATCAGGCCCGGCAGCCAAGCAAGGAATTATCAGCGACGTCGCAGATACCTCGAGGTTACTCTCAGCTACGATTGAGACTATAGTATGTACTACTACTATATATGTAAATATGTAATTATGTAGGCTGGAGATCGGGGCTTTTGAATAGGAATCGTTGGTCATGTCCAAGATCAATGGTGATCCCGCATCTCTGTCTCCGATGCTTGCATTGTCCGACTCGATGACGCTCGATTTTTGATCCGCGGTTAACAACCGTTAGTTCCATGGGATCCAGGTCAATTTTGGAATCGACTCGATGACGCTCGGTTTTTGATCCGTCAGATTTGATGCGGCACTACATGTGGTTGTTCGTTCGATCTGCAGTAGCATGTCCTCTGTTTGCTTTCCCCCACTGGGCTTGAAGGGCTTGTGACGGTTCTGTAGGTCCCACCTGTCGGGGACATCCCAAGGGGGTCCCCTAACCACCGGGGTAAACACCCTCAAAAACGCCAAACTCAAGGAGGTTGTGATAACAGCGGCCCAAATAAAACCTGGGCAACACGGCCCGTCACTGCTCATTACGGCCCAAGTACCGCTACAACTCAGCTGCCAAAGGATCCGAAGCAAACAACCCGATCCCCGCCTCGCTCGGGGGCTGCGATCCCCTCGAGCGGGCTCGGCCCCGATCACCGCCTCGCACGAGGGTCCACCACCCCCTCGAGCGAACTCGACTCCAAACTCCGTCTCGCTCGAGGTCACCCCTCCATTCGCTGAGGCAACACCCCGCCGCTTCACCCGGCGAACGCATTTAATGCCGCGACCTACCAGGAGCCCAAGTCAAGGGGACGGGGATGGGACTCCACCCTGCTCCACGCCGCTGACACGATCAGGTCCACTGGGCCACCTGCCCCCGTACCGTGCTGACGCTTCGACACTATGCGGGCAGACACGGGTCATTCCGTCGCACTGTGCCAACCGCTCCCGTCCTTCCCCCACTGCGAGCCCCTCGAGCGGGCAGGTGGGCACCCTCGAATGGCGTACGGACGACGACCAGAGGCGGACTCCGGTCAGGTCCACCACACCCCGTCAATCCCAGTGACTCCGACCACAGGGCCGCCCGTCCCCATCGCCCAGCAGGCGTGGCGAGCCCTGTGGTGACGTACGGCTGTCATTTACCGCCACTATTCCTCCTACTCTCGTCCTCCCCCGTACGGCCCGGCCCTCGAACGGTCAAGGGAGACCCTCGAACGGGAGTACGAGCCAATGAGGGAGCGCTGACTCCAGCCCCGCGTGGCCCTGCGACGACGTACGCCAGGTCACATCCACCAACTCTCTGCCATTCCCCCGACTCTCTGTGACCCTGGCTTGCTTGGCCGTTACCCAGCCTGAACCGACCATGGAAGCTATAAAAGGAAGGCCAAGCTGCTCATTTGAACACACACTCAAAGCCAAGGAGCTTCCACTTCATTTCTAGTAGAGTAGGTTAGTTTAGTTGGGAGTTAGAGTCGAGTCGAGCTGTGCCTCGGAGGTTCCGGAGTCGTCTTCAGAAGCTCTGGTAATAGCTCTTATATCTTTTACTTTATCTTTTGTATGACATTAAAGTATCAATATAGTTATCTACTTTGCTCTACTTATGTCTTATATAGTTGCATCTACTTTAGTCTAGTTGCTTCTATATCGTGTTTAGACTATAGTCGGTTCTAGTTCACAGTGCTTCTAGTTCTTGCTTAAGTCTCTGCCTCTATTGGTTCTTCGTTCTTGCTTACTACTTGAGGTGAATTGTCACTAAGAGTAGTAACGAGGGTGCTTGCTTCTGCTAGCGAAGTGAGCAGTTATTGATCTGTGTAGGAGTGGTTCCTAGACTTGTCAGTAGCCTTAGTTTCTACCCGTCGCAACGGAGGTGGTAGCCAGGAGGTGGTGACAGCCCTTCCGGTCGTTGTAGTCCATCACGTTAGTTCCGGTGTCCTAGGACCCAAGGTTTAGGGTAACCGGCACCCCTTCTCATCCCTTTCTGTGTGTCGGAGGCCCTGTAGTCCCCAAGAAAGACAATAGACTTACCCCAGACCTTTTAGTGCTGGCTCTATAGCCACTGTATCTCTAACCACTTGACTTAGGTAGATAGAGTCCCAGGAATCCTTTATCTCTTCTCGTTGTCCTCCCAACTATCTATACCTTCTCTCATCTATCCAAGCCTCCTTGAGCTGTGTGTGTCACGGTATATCCACTCCTATCCAATACCGTTTATCCCCCGTCTTGTCTAGTCGTGTACCCCTCTCTGATAGTCTCGAATATCTGTTCACTAGTAGTCTTGCCAAAGCTTCCCTGCGGAAATATAAATTACGATACCTCGGGATACTCCCAGGTGAAGTGCTACAGCGGTGATTCTGTGCGCTTGCAGAATATTTCTATATTTTACTAAGCCATAAGGAAAACCACTGAACACTCCTTGCATCCAGTATCGGGATTCCCCAATTCTGATATTGGATCGTAAGAAGTGCCAACAAGCATTTCTGGCGCCGTTGCCGGGGAAGCATTTGGCTAGATTACTTTTGAATTTTTATCTCGAGCTATCTTAGTTGAGTACCGCTACTCAAGCGGGTTTATCCTTGCTCTGTTCGTTGGTCTTTGTGGAACAGAGCAGTGCATGACTGGTTTCCAACTACCGTCAAACTTCCAAGAAAATCCGGAGTCACTTGTGAGGAAAGTACGACCCCGTGTTGTGCCTCCTCAGAAGCAACTCCTTCCGACGAACCCAGTCCTTCCCATCGTTGACCAGGCTACACCGAGGATGGCCAGCAAGACGATCCGTGAGTTCTCCGCTCCATCAAGCGAGAACGTACGTGTCGGACCAGCTCCGCCAGTCGGAGATGGAAGCTTCGAGCTCAAGCCAGCCCTCATCAACATGGTTCAGGCTAGCCCGTTCTGCGGCAAGCCACATGAAGATGCCAATGCCCATCTCCAGCATTTCCTGGAGATCTGCAACACCTTCCTGGTGGGACACACAAGCTTTGAAGATGCCTGAATTAAGGGACATTTTGGACATCACTCTTGAAGAATTGCCTGAGGAGCATCAACAAATGGTGAAGACTGCTGCAGATCAGTTCATTAAGAAGTGTTTGCTGTCTTTTGCTAAGAATAGGAGTGGTGCGCCGTTTCTCAAATCAGATCTGCCAAGAGTTCTACTGCCTGGACAATCTGATCTTACTGAAGATGAAGAAAGGAAGAAGTTCTATGTCCTGTTATACAAGGCTCTGGGGGAAACAATGACCAATCACAATGCTGCGTTCTTGAACAGCT
>OAMR01000427.1:798905-828728 GCA_900205405.1 Echinochloa crus-galli
GTAATTGGCAATTTCTGCTCGTCTATCACTATTGCTTACATAGGTATGTTCTGCACATATTGTACTTCATACTCACTTTTGTGCCATAGTTCTGCACAACGGGCAAACAAAATCATTTGTCTGTCTTCAGTTCATTATCTGAATTACAGTGCCATAATTTTGCCATTTCTGCGTGACAGGAACCATTGCTTTGGTCACAATACCGGCATGATCCAACAGATATATGGGGCACGTGGATAGGTATGCAGGGATGGTCCACCGGAACATATCAAGGCATTAATAGTTGATGAAAATGTGATCAGTAGACTACCGAGAAGCTTTGTCAGAGATAAAGAAGATTGATACTATAAGGTGGCCTTAAAATATATCATCAATTACTTGAAATCAGTGTTGTCCTTGAAATATCAAATATTCATATACTTTTTGCACACACTGTCAATATTTTGACTAATTATTAATCAAATTTTAATTTTTTTGACCTTTTCAAATAGTAATATGCTCTTTAAAAACAGAGGGAGCAGTGTACTATGTGATTCTAGTGGTAGATTCTAGTTTCTACGTGGTGACTTGTGATAATACCCTTCGATGAATAACCACATGTCGAAATCAATGTCCCCATGTTATCTACAATCATTGAGTGCAGGTGTTTTGCAAAAAAGAGAATTGGAACTGAACAAACTTTCCAGCCTTAAGGTTAAGGTATATATGGCCATGCCACCAGTGAGATGGATTGGCCTACGGTGATCAACATTCGAATACTTGAGATTGTGCATAGGTGAGGTTTTGAGTCACAACGTATGATTAGATGCGAACTTGCAGACAAGACTGAATTGGCGTCGACAAGTGGAACAAAGGCCCTGTTTAGTTTCTGGAATTTGAGTCAAATTTGGGTCTTTTGGAGTACGTGCGCTACTGTAGCATTTCGTTTGTATGTGTGAAAAATTGTCCAAAAATTGATTAATTAGGCTCAAAATGTTCGTCTCGTAGAGTACAACAAAACTGTGCAATTAGTTTTTTGATTTTATCTATATTTAGTACTTCATGCATGTTATGACATTTTGATGTGACGGAGAATCTTCTTTTTGCATAGTTAATTTGGGAGTGAAATTTTGGAACTAAGGCCTTCATTTCTTGATGTCAACCGGTCAGGTCCAACGCAATAAGCCAAGAAAGGAACACGTACCCACTTCACCTTTCCACTGCCCTCAATATAGGCTCACCGGCGTGCGCACCCCTGTCCTGCACTGCACCTAGCTAGGCGTGATTGCAGCGGGAAGCATCTATCTTACCTGGGATGCAAGTGGGTACCCAGTGGTGTTTTTTAGTCAGCCACCTTAGTTTATTTTATCTTCTAAATAAATTACATGCCATGCCATTATAGTTTATTTTTCTAAGTTTTGGGTCGATCCGATGACCCAAAAGTAGTCATAGTTGCATCCCTAATCTTACCAGCTGCCGAGAGGCGCATCAGCAATTCGGCATGGCGTCATCGACGAAGGGGACGACGACGGGAGCAGCGGCGGTACCGGAGGTGGCGCTGGGTCCGGCAACGCGAGGCCGATGCCGGCGGTCGGCATGGGCACGGCGTCGGCGTCCCCGCTGGGGCACGAGGCCACCAAGAACGCCGTGCTGGCGGCCATCGAGGTGGGCTACCGCCACTTCGACACGGCGTCCATGTACGGCACGGAGAGGCCGCTGGGCGACGCCCTCGCCGAGGCGGCGCGCCGCGGGCTCGTCGCGTCCCGGGAGGAGGTGTTCGTGACGTCCAAGCTGTGGTGCGCGAGCTGCCATCCGGACCTCGTGCTCCCGGCCCTCCGTGAAACCCTGCAGTAAGAATCTCCCGCGCGCGTTCCGATCCCGTGTGGCTTTCTTGTAAAAATCAAAGCCATCGAGTCCACGATCACCTTAATTTATTATTAGCATCTCCCCTCAGCTCGATCATGGTGTGACTTGTGAGAGCATGCAGGAACCTGCAGATGGAGTATCTCTGGACCTGTACCTGATCCACTGGCCGGTCTCCATCAAGCCCGGGCCGCCATCGTTCCCGCCCAAGAAGGAGGACGTCGTGCCGTTCGACTTCGAGGGCGTGTGGCGCGCGATGGAGGAGTGCCAGCGGCTGGGGCTCGCCAAGGCGATTGGAGTCAGCAACTTCACCACCAAGCACCTCGACAAGGTCCTGGCCGTCGCCACCATCCCTCCGGCGGTGAACCAGGTGGAGCTGAACCCGGTGTGGCAGCAGCGGACGTTGAGGGCCTACTGTGCCGACAAGGGCATCCATGTCGCGGCGTACTCGCCGCTAGGAGGTCAGAACTGGGACGGGCAGGGAAACGCCGTGCTGGAGTCAGAGGTGCTCGCCGAGATAGCCAAGGCAAGAGGGAAAACCATAGCACAGGTACGCTGCTGGCCCTCTGACTCGGTTAAGAAAAATGTAGTAATAAATCGCACCTGCTATGGAAGTCAATATGTTTTCTCAATCGCACTTGTTCAAGGATAAAGTAAATAGGTTTTCTCTTAATGATACTGCCATTGAGGTATGTGGAACTCAAATTACTAGTTGAGGAACTTATCCTCTTATTAGTATTCGTTGGGTACTTATTTTGGAGGGTTACATGCAACAAAAAAGATATAAATCCATCATTGATTTGGTGGACTCAATCACTATTTGACAACAATAGCTATTGGATATCAATGATTTTCAAATTTACCTTACTTTGTCATTATGAAAAAAATTAAACCTCTTAATGATGTTGCCATTGGGGTATGTGGAACTCAGGTTACTAGTTGAGGAACTTATCCTGTATTAGTATTCGTTGGGTACTTATTTTGGAGGGTTACATGCAACAAAAAAGATATAAATCCATCATTGATTTGGTGGACTCAATCACTATTTGACAGCTATTGGATATCAATGATTTTCAAATTTATCTTACTTTGTCATTATGAAAAAAATTAAACCTCTTAATGATGTTGCGACGCCCTCGCCGAGGCGGCGCGCCGCGGGCTCGTCGCGTCCCGGGAGGAGGTGTTCGTGACGTCCAAGCTGTGGTGCGCGAGCTGCCATCCGGACCTCGTGCTCCCGGCCCTCCGTGAAACCCTGCAGTAAGAATCTCCCGCGCGCGTTCCGATCCCGTGTGGCTTTCTTGTAAAAATCAAAGCCATCGAGTCCACGATCACCTTAATTTATTATTAGCATCTCCCCTCAGCTCGATCATGGTGTGACTTGTGAGAGCATGCAGGAACCTGCAGATGGAGTATCTCTGGACCTGTACCTGATCCACTGGCCGGTCTCCATCAAGCCCGGGCCGCCATCGTTCCCGCCCAAGAAGGAGGACGTCGTGCCGTTCGACTTCGAGGGCGTGTGGCGCGCGATGGAGGAGTGCCAGCGGCTGGGGCTCGCCAGGGCGATCGGCGTCAGCAACTTCACCACCAAGCACCTCGACAAGGTCCTGGCCGTCGCCGCCATCCCTCCGGCGGTGAACCAGGTGGAGGTGAACCCGGTGTGGCAGCAGCGGACGCTGAGGGCGTACTGTGCCGAGAAGGGCATCCATGTCGCGGCGTACTCGCCGCTAGGAGGTCAGAACTGGAACGGGCAGGGAAACGCCGTGCTGGAGTCCGAGGTGCTCGCCGAGATAGCCAAGGCAAGAGGGAAAACCGTAGCACAGGTACGCTGCTGGTCCTCTGACTGGATTAAGAAAAATGTAGTAATAAGTCGCATCTGGTATGGAAGTCAATATGTTTTCTGAATCGCACTTGTTCAAGGATAAATTTATGTCCTCTGACTGGATTAAGTAAATATGTTTTCTCTTAATGATACTGCCATTGAGGTATGTGGAACTCAGGTTACTAGTTGAGGAACTTATCCTGTTATTAGTATTCGTTGGGTACTTATTTTGGAGGGTTACATGCAACAAAAAAGATATAAATCCATCATTGATTTGGTGGACTCAATCACTATTTGACAACAGTAGCTATTGGATATCAATGATTTTCAAATTTACCTTACTTTGTCATTATGAAAAAAATTAAACCTCTTAATGATGTTGCCATTGGGGTATGTGGAACTCAGGTTACTAGTTGAGGAACTTATCCTGTTATTAGTATTCGTTGGGTACTTATTTTGGAGGGTTACATGCAACAAAAAAGATATAAATCCATCATTGATTTGGTGGACTCAATCACTATTTGACAACAATAGCTATTGGATATCAATGATTTTCAAATTTACCTTACTTTGTCATTATGAAAAAAATTAAACCTCTTAATGATGTTGCCATTGGGGTATGTGGAACTCAGGTTACTAGTTGAGGAACTTATCCTGTATTAGTATTCGTTGGGTACTTATTTTGGAGGGTTATCTTACTTTGTCATTATGAAAAAAAATAAACTGGAGGACCGAAATGGCAACCAGAGCGGGGTGAATGGGAGCCTCAAAAATTCTCGTCGAGAACCGTGGCCTATATCCCAAATACAACCCAACACGCCTCTCTTCTAATTGTCAAAGTGACACAAGCCAACCAGTGACAAACTCACCCTAGAAACGATTAGGAATTTCTCAAAGTAACGTGAAAGCAAATCGATTAACAAGAGAACTAATTAACTTGCGAAAAATTAAGCTAACACCTTATTTAAGTTTTTACTGGAACATACAAGGTACTGCTATAAAACTAACCAACCAACAAGTAAGCTTAAAAGAAACTTCGGTTAAACAGATAATTAATTGTTTAGATCACTGATTAAGGAACGCAGGTGCTCTCAAGCAAAACAGAGAAAATAGGAATTAATTAACTACTCATTTTAACATGCAACAAAAGTTTTTTTTGAACGAACGATACTCGACGAGTGCGTTTCTATTAATATAGTAGAAAAAAATACAAGACTACGACCCCAGCAGGTCATAGGCAGGAAAAGAAAACAAACAACAAACTCGCCCGGTTGGATTGGGACATCAACACGGGTTACCGCTCGACCACACAACTCACGCTGACCGGTTGGATTGGGACATCAATGCAGCCACACACAACTCACAATGACAGAGGGACAAACACAGCCACGGCTCCCACCTACAACCGCACACCTGTGGATATCGAAACACTAAGCAAACCGGCGCCGATAAAGAAACCGGAGGGGCGGACACCACCACACCTAGAGGGCCACCGCTGTGCAGGACCGACCGCCGCCGTGCTGCTGCACCCAACCAACCGTCCGACGGCATGAAACCACCGAGTCCGAAGCAACTCAACGCACAGGGGCCTCGCCACTTCCGCCGTCTCTCGCGTGCACGGGGACCCAATCCGCCACTCAGCATGCCTCACTCTCGTGTGCGGGGGCCTCAACCCCGCCACACGGCAACACGCTCTGGACTCGTCTTAAGGATTGCCGTCGAGGAAGCAAGAAGAGGTGCCCCGCCCTCCGGGAACTGTCTCAGACCTCCAGACCACCGCCGTGGTTCGAATCATCACGTTGCTTTCCCCTTGCACAAGACACCGCCATCGGGTCAGAAAACCAAAGAAGTCATCCGCGCCGTCTTCCGACGTTGTTCGGCACCAGGAGAGTTCAGCCGTGCTAAACACCCCGCCGCGAACCGCTGCAGGCCAAGTCATCGTTAGTTGTCGTTGTCGCAAGCTCCGTCCTTCAAGATGTCCCGTACCGCACTAGAGGTTTCCATGCAACACAAGGCGCTACTGAACGCTGCAAGCAACCAACCACATCCGAACGAAGACAGTCGGCCCCCAACGGTAGAGCGGGCGTCTTGGCGTGAGGTAGACAACCCCCATGTTCGCATACCCTCCAACAGCTTTATCACCACCGGCCGGAGTAATCGCAGTAGTAAGCCGGCCGTGCCGCCGGGCGACCGTGTCTCTAGAGACGACGCCTCCAAGGAGGTCACGACGCCCAAAGGCGCCACCGTCACTCGTCCAGGAGCTGGACCGGGTTTTCACCCAGAGACTCGTGCAGCAGGGTTCTAACTCCTGAATGATGCCCTCAACAGGGAAAGCGACGCCCGAAGGCGCCACCGCCAAGGCTTTCGCCCGGAGTGTCGAGCCCCGCTGCACGCGTTCGCCGTAGCCGACCTGGCCAACACCACTGCTGCTGCCGTCCCAGCCGGAGGACGCCACTGTCAGAGCACCATAACAAGCCGCCGCTGAGCTCTGTCCCAAGCCGCTATCTTCACGCCGGCGTCACGCCGCACCTCCACCTCCGCATGCCGCCGGCGACCGCCGCCCTTGCGTACCCGGTCGTCATCTCGCCGGCCTTCCAGCATGCCGGTCGACCGCTGGCTGCCGCGCCGCCCGCCGGCCGTCTGCGGCCGCCATGTGCCGCGCCGGCCGCCGGGGGCCACGCCCCTCGCCCTTCCTTCGCGCGCCGGCCGCGGATGCCGCGCTCCTCGTGGCGCCGCTCGCTGCCGACCTCACCGCGTCACGGCCGCCGCTCGCTGCCCTCCGCTCTTCCGCTGGCCGGCCGCCGACCGCCGCCGGCCCGTCGCTGCCGTCTTCGCCGCTTCCCCGCAACTCATCTGGACACACCACCACGCGCCGGCCCGCCGCTGGATCTCCCCGACACCACAGATCCGGCCATGGGAGGCCCGATCCGCGCCCACCGGTCCTCGCCGCCGCCGAGGAGACCCAAGCCGGCGAGGAAGCTCCGCCGGCCATGGCGGCGCGTCCGCCGAAGACCCGCCGAACGACGCCCCCGAGTGAGAGCTTGGAGCCCCGCCGCCGCCGTCATGGCGAGCCGCGCGGGCTTCCGGCGGCCCGCTCAGGCGACGGCGCGGCGGAGGGACACGGAGGGGAGGGAGGAGGTCGTCGGGGGTGGCTGGTCCGCCCGAGTCGCCCACGCGGGGGCGACGCGGGGGCTGGGGTTGGGGACCGCAACAAAAGTTTCACTGGCAACGATCACAATCAAGCAGGTTTAACTAGATGAAGCACTGCGAGCTACAGCCGGCCAACCAATGGAACAAGTAATGATTTCCTAGCAACATTTCCTGTATCTGATCACGAGAGACTCCACTTGCTGTTTACCTGCTGTCGCTCGCCTGTACTGCTTGCTGGGCTGCGTGTGTCCCTGCTCCTCTAGGCCTCGCACGCGCGAGCAGGGCCTGCGCGTCCCGCTGGCTGGCAGCCGGGCTGCGAGCGCCTGCCTGGGCCTGCGCGGTCCCGCCGTGGCCTGCTCCGCGCTGGGCCGCAGCGCCCCACCTGGGCCACTGACTTGCTACGCCGCGCCTGGGCACACACTTGGTCACGTGCGGATTCCTATACGGCCTTCCGCAAGCCACCCCAAGCGATGTGGCTTCTGGGTGTTTGCGATTCGTGCAGCCGTCGGTGGGCCGCACGATCTCCTTCTTTCTCCTTGGACGGGCGCTGGGGCGTGAGCTGGCCGGCGGATGGGCGGGAGCTGGGCGGAGGCGGCTCGGCGGCGAGGGCACGCCGGCCGCGGCGGAGGCAAGGCCGGAGGCGGCGGCGGCGGAGGGTGGAGATTAGGGTTCGGTTGCCGGTGGAGGGGAGCTCGGGCCCTCTAATGGGCGGGGTCGGACGGCCAATGGCGGGGACCGGCGCGCGGGGCGACAAGCCCACCAGGTTAGGAAGGGCGAGGGCGTGCTGGCGGGGGGTGGGCTGTGGGCGAGCCACCGCCGGCCGGCCGGGGCAGAGGACAAAGGCGGCGGGGACGGCGGTCGTGTGGCGTGAGAAGAAGGCGGCGGGGTCGGCGCGGCGCGGCGGGGGCAGACGGTGGGCGGGAGGCACGGCGGCGGGAGCCGCCGGCCGTGACGGCGGAGGCGGCGGCAGGGGCAACGGGCGACGGGAGGAAGAAAAAGAGGTGAGGGGTGGCGAACGACGAAGAAAGAAAAAGAGGTGGGGCGGTGGAGGCCGCTGATGGGCCGTCATGGGCCTCAAAACCACCTCTCCTATCTGGCTTGCGGAAGCCACATAGGAGCCCCGGTCGCATGCGCGTGCGCGTCGCGTGCTGCGCGCTCGACGTGCTGCTGACCGATGTTTCCCGCACCTGCACACAGAAGGAACAGAGCAAGAACGAACTGCGGGAACACAAGAACAACCGTTCTTCAAATCAAAATTACTCCATCGATTCTCCACCAAACATCATAAAACTTGAGCCGTAACTTAAAAAGCCCAAGGGCTAATGGATCTACGAAGTGGATCTGAAAAGGCTCAAGTAAATCTCGCGAATTTCGAATTGAACTAAAGAACAAGCCTCCACGAGCAATTTCGGAGAAACTAGAAATCCAAGCCAAATCCGTGAGGGATTCGAGGGGGAGCCACACTAAAGTTGCTCACAAAGATCACAGGAACAAAAGCCCCCAACAAATTTCATGAATTTCGCACCGAATCGCTATGAACGAAAATTCCCCCAAAATAGCTCCGAAAATCCCGAAAATAACATATCACATAACTTGCAAAGGAGACAAAACTTGAGCACGAAAATAATACTTGGATTACTTCACGAGGTTCGGTACAAGCCACTCTTACCAACAATCAAAGCTAAGATGACAAAAAAATCACTCAAAGATCATTTCCCTCTCTCCTCTCTCTAAACCCTAGGAAAACTCCCACACCTACCAATGAGAGCAACTATCCAAAGAGAGACTGCCCCAAGAGCCACTCCATGTATATATAGGCGACCGTTAAATGAACAAAACGCACATACATTACAATACAACTCAAATACTCCTCAGGGGTAAAACCGTCCAGATTTTTCTTGGAGCATCGGACGGACCAAGCGCCTTCATGACTTCGCTTCGCCTCGATGCAAGCTTCGCGATGGTGCCACATGTCCTCCGACTTGTCGCCGCCCGGTTTTGAGGCCCAAACTGGCAAACCCGCCAATGTCCGGTTTTGTGGCCCAAACCGGCAAACCTACCAACGCCCGGTTTTGAGGTCCAAACCGACAAACCCTCTCGCACATCCCACAAGGCGTGACTCCCCCGGTTTTGAGGCCCAAACTGGCAAACCCGCCAATGTCCGGTTTTGTGGCCCAAACCGGCAAACCTACCAACGCCCGGTTTTGAGGTCCAAACCGACAAACCCTCTCGCACATCCCACAAGGCGTGACTCCCCCGGTTTTGAGGCCCAAACTGGCAAACCCGCCAATGTCCGGTTTTGTGGCCCAAACCGGCAAACCTACCAACGCCCGGTTTTGAGGTCCAAACCGACAAACCCTCTCGCACATCCCACAAGGCGTGACTCCCCCGGTTTTGAGGCCCAAACTGGCAAACCCGCCAATGTCCGGTTTTGTGGCCCAAACCGGCAAACCTACCAACGCCCGGTTTTGAGGTCCAAACCGACAAACCCTCTCGCACATCCCACAAGGCGTGACTCCCCCGGTTTTGAGGCCCAAACTGGCAAACCCGCCAATGTCCGGTTTTGTGGCCCAAACCGGCAAACCTACCAACGCCCGGTTTTGAGGTCCAAACCGACAAACCCTCTCGCACATCCCACAAGGCGTGACTCCCCCGGTTTTGAGGCCCAAACTGGCAAACCCGCCAATGTCCGGTTTTGTGGCCCAAACCGGCAAACCTACCAACGCCCGGTTTTGAGGTCCAAACCGACAAACCCTCTCGCACATCCCACAAGGCGTGACTCCCCCGGTTTTGAGGCCCAAACTGGCAAACCCGCCAATGTCCGGTTTTGTGGCCCAAACCGGCAAACCTACCAACGCCCGGTTTTGAGGTCCAAACCGACAAACCCTCTCGCACATCCCACAAGGCGTGACTCCCCCGGTTTTGAGGCCCAAACTGGCAAACCCGCCAATGTCCGGTTTTGTGGCCCAAACCGGCAAACCTACCAACGCCCGGTTTTGAGGTCCAAACCGACAAACCCTCTCGCACATCCCACAAGGCGTGACTCCCCCGGTTTTGAGGCCCAAACTGGCAAACCCGCCAATGTCCGGTTTTGTGGCCCAAACCGGCAAACCTACCAACGCCCGGTTTTGAGGTCCAAACCGACAAACCCTCTCGCACATCCCACAAGGCGTGACTCCCCCGGTTTTGAGGCCCAAACTGGCAAACCCGCCAATGTCCGGTTTTGTGGCCCAAACCGGCAAACCTACCAACGCCCGGTTTTGAGGTCCAAACCGACAAACCCTCTCGCACATCCCACAAGGCGTGACTCCCCCGGTTTTGAGGCCCAAACTGGCAAACCCGCCAATGTCCGGTTTTGTGGCCCAAACCGGCAAACCTACCAACGCCCGGTTTTGAGGTCCAAACCGACAAACCCTCTCGCACATCCCACAAGGCGTGACTCCCCCGGTTTTGAGGCCCAAACTGGCAAACCCGCCAATGTCCGGTTTTGTGGCCCAAACCGGCAAACCTACCAACGCCCGGTTTTGAGGTCCAAACCGACAAACCCTCTCGCACATCCCACAAGGCGTGACTCCCCCGGTTTTGAGGCCCAAACTGGCAAACCCGCCAATGTCCGGTTTTGTGGCCCAAACCGGCAAACCTACCAACGCCCGGTTTTGAGGTCCAAACCGACAAACCCTCTCGCACATCCCACAAGGCGTGACTCCCCCGGTTTTGAGGCCCAAACTGGCAAACCCGCCAATGTCCGGTTTTGTGGCCCAAACCGGCAAACCTACCAACGCCCGGTTTTGAGGTCCAAACCGACAAACCCTCTCGCACATCCCACAAGGCGTGACTCCCCCGGTTTTGAGGCCCAAACTGGCAAACCCGCCAATGTCCGGTTTTGTGGCCCAAACCGGCAAACCTACCAACGCCCGGTTTTGAGGTCCAAACCGACAAACCCTCTCGCACATCCCACAAGGCGTGACTCCCCCGGTTTTGAGGCCCAAACTGGCAAACCCGCCAATGTCCGGTTTTGTGGCCCAAACCGGCAAACCTACCAACGCCCGGTTTTGAGGTCCAAACCGACAAACCCTCTCGCACATCCCACAAGGCGTGACTCCCCCGGTTTTGAGGCCCAAACTGGCAAACCCGCCAATGTCCGGTTTTGTGGCCCAAACCGGCAAACCTACCAACGCCCGGTTTTGAGGTCCAAACCGACAAACCCTCTCGCACATCCCACAAGGCGTGACTCCCCCGGTTTTGAGGCCCAAACTGGCAAACCCGCCAATGTCCGGTTTTGTGGCCCAAACCGGCAAACCTACCAACGCCCGGTTTTGAGGTCCAAACCGACAAACCCTCTCGCACATCCCACAAGGCGTGACTCCCCCGGTTTTGAGGCCCAAACTGGCAAACCCGCCAATGTCCGGTTTTGTGGCCCAAACCGGCAAACCTACCAACGCCCGGTTTTGAGGTCCAAACCGACAAACCCTCTCGCACATCCCACAAGGCGTGACTCCCCCGGTTTTGAGGCCCAAACTGGCAAACCCGCCAATGTCCGGTTTTGTGGCCCAAACCGGCAAACCTACCAACGCCCGGTTTTGAGGTCCAAACCGACAAACCCTCTCGCACATCCCACAAGGCGTGACTCCCCCGGTTTTGAGGCCCAAACTGGCAAACCCGCCAATGTCCGGTTTTGTGGCCCAAACCGGCAAACCTACCAACGCCCGGTTTTGAGGTCCAAACCGACAAACCCTCTCGCACATCCCACAAGGCGTGACTCCCCCGGTTTTGAGGCCCAAACTGGCAAACCCGCCAATGTCCGGTTTTGTGGCCCAAACCGGCAAACCTACCAACGCCCGGTTTTGAGGTCCAAACCGACAAACCCTCTCGCACATCCCACAAGGCGTGACTCCCCCGGTTTTGAGGCCCAAACTGGCAAACCCGCCAATGTCCGGTTTTGTGGCCCAAACCGGCAAACCTACCAACGCCCGGTTTTGAGGTCCAAACCGACAAACCCTCTCGCACATCCCACAAGGCGTGACTCCCCCGGTTTTGAGGCCCAAACTGGCAAACCCGCCAATGTCCGGTTTTGTGGCCCAAACCGGCAAACCTACCAACGCCCGGTTTTGAGGTCCAAACCGACAAACCCTCTCGCACATCCCACAAGGCGTGACTCCCCCGGTTTTGAGGCCCAAACTGGCAAACCCGCCAATGTCCGGTTTTGTGGCCCAAACCGGCAAACCTACCAACGCCCGGTTTTGAGGTCCAAACCGACAAACCCTCTCGCACATCCCACAAGGCGTGACTCCCCCGGTTTTGAGGCCCAAACTGGCAAACCCGCCAATGTCCGGTTTTGTGGCCCAAACCGGCAAACCTACCAACGCCCGGTTTTGAGGTCCAAACCGACAAACCCTCTCGCACATCCCACAAGGCGTGACTCCCCCGGTTTTGAGGCCCAAACTGGCAAACCCGCCAATGTCCGGTTTTGTGGCCCAAACCGGCAAACCTACCAACGCCCGGTTTTGAGGTCCAAACCGACAAACCCTCTCGCACATCCCACAAGGCGTGACTCCCCCGGTTTTGAGGCCCAAACTGGCAAACCCGCCAATGTCCGGTTTTGTGGCCCAAACCGGCAAACCTACCAACGCCCGGTTTTGAGGTCTAAACCGGCAAACCCTCTCGCACATCCCACAAGGCGTGACTCCCCCGGTTTTGAGGCCAAACCGGTCAAACCCTCCTGCACACCGCGCCCGGCGTGACTGACCGATGTCGACGTGTGTTCGGGCTCCGCCAAGATCCCTCCTTGACTCGGCCGACGCCATCTTCATCACCGTGTATTCTTGCTCTTCACGTGCACGATGTAGATCAGCTACGACTCCACCCAGATCGGACGGTCCTTTAGTGCCAAGCCTCCACTTGCCCTTCACCACCGCATGGTTCATCGGCGCCAAGCCTCCTGCTTGCCCTTCACCACCGCTTGCCCTTCACCACCGCATGGTACATCACACCCAAGCTGGAGCCTGCCCTTCACCATTCAGCCGCTGCAAGTCATGCTGCATCTAACACTTGCACATCCAAGCCAAGAGACACAACACACAACATATGGTTTTACATAAACACACCACAACTCAACGCAACACACACACACACACACACACACACACCACCCTCCGGTTAGCCATTAGCATAATCAGGCACAAATGAAATACAGACTCAACCGGAAAAGCTTCAAATCATTCAGTCAATCACTTATCACAAATTAGACCAAAGCGCATCTCAACTTGGTCTCTCATAAACCAAAGTAACCTTTCTAAATTACCAACATTTCAAATTATAAAAAATAGAAAATATCAACATTTCCAGATTACCCGACTGATTTTTGTTATAAAATTTGCTCATAGTGTGCCTTGTATCGTTTTGTACTTTTCATGTTAACATAAATTTAGGTCTCTCTCCTTTTTGTGGTGGAATCCAAAGGTCAAACTAAAAAAATGAAGGAGCACGATGACAACATATACTTCATGAACATCGATAGAGGAGAAACAATAAAAGTAATGCCACACACCAATTTAATTTAGAAGAGGAATATATAGGAAGAAAATGTAACCAATATGCGCAGCAATCACCTTTAAAAATTGCAAGCATTTCATGAATCCCTGTAATTAATATATTTAGCCAGTGTATGGGTTAATGTATTAATAACGATGCAGTGACCAACACTAAGACTACCACAATTTGTCAAGTATCCATTATCTTAGTCTAGGTTTAGGAAATGTTGTGTAACCATATGTTTTTAGAAATACATTACAAACATACATACTTACGCTCACCACCAGACATGTGGACACGAAGACACAACAGGGATCTTGTTGTCGAGAGCAATTGTTTTTTTTTTTTGCGAGAAGAGGTTGAGCTTTATTAATGCATCACAGTCACAGGATTACAAATATCGGCCTCCACTAGGGAAGCAACAAAGTCTGGGGCACGTCGAAGCCACACGGTCGACGACATTTCTCTACAGACATAATTAGCTAATTCATGAGCAACCCTATTTGAGTTTCTATTACAATGAACAAACTCAACCTCTCGTAGCTCATCACCGAGCAATTTCACTTCTTTCAGCTGCAGTGCTAGTCTTGAGCGATTTTCTTCCTTGGACTTAAGAGCTCAACATATCGTGAGACAGTCGGTCTCTAGTATGACCGGACGGTCAATCCATAGGATGGCTAAATTCAGCCCTTCCCTGCACGCCAACAGCTCAGCTTCCTCCGCATTCACACAATTGGATCAGAGTTGCCCCGAAGTCAACAGAACTGCACCTGCTTGAGAGCAATTGTTGCCTACCGCTGTATAAATAACTAACTGAAAATACAAGTATAAATAACTAACTGAAAATACAAGCACTTGAGCCAGGGACTTGAGCTCGGATAGCTCCATAAATAACATAATCAAATAAGCAATCTTAGTTCACTTCTACAAACCATGTTTGTATCTGTATTACCACTAGAGTACAAGTACCGATATGCGATAACTAAATATTTTTTGTAAAAGAACAAAGGAAAGAAAGGAACCTCTGCTTCAGTAGTAGCTTGCTACAATCCTGTGACCACAGCTATGTTTCGGTTCTAGATCACACATGTATCCTTTCATCCTAGCTTACAGTGTGTTCTTGCTTTCCTCCAGGTGTCATTGAGATGGATATATGAGCAGGGAGTGACGTCCATAGCCAAGAGCTACAACATGGAGAGGCTCAAGCAAAACCTAGAAATTTTCGACTGGGAGCTGACCGACGAGGACCGGCTCAAGATCAGCCAGATCCCGCAAAAGAAGGCTGTCAAGGGTACAGGCATATTCTCAGGAGTGGATATTGTAGAGTAGGGGCACTGAAAAATACCCGCAACAACGTCGTCATCGTTTTTCCTTTCAAACATGCATGAGAATTGTGCACCATAACACAAACATCATTGTTAATAGATAGAAAGCACATTTGAATAAGGGACCTTCATCATTTTTAGTGCTTCATATTGGTGTCATTTCCCAAATTCGCTCGTGCAAGTGAATATTGTAGCCAACATTTTCATATGTCGTATTGATATAAAAATGTAATTCATTCTAATTTCATTTAGCAGTAGTTCTTCAAATGATTGGACCATAAGTGTTAGTGCTACTATTTGTTTTCTTCCAGAGATGCCACTGTTTTTGTCCCGAAAATGACAGAGAATTTTTCCTCCTTATTCAACCATGTCCACTATTTTGGCTAAGGCCCGAACCAGCACCCCAACTAGCATGCTAATATGGGCCTAAATATGTAGCTACCATCCTGTGCTGCACCGCTTGATGCCTTAACGTGGCCTGTTCAAATTTTTTTCAAAAGTGTCTTTGGCGTTTCACCAAGCACATGACATTCTCAAATTTAATGAACTTGCTTCCTTTTAGTGTAGAATTCCTAAAAAACTACTAAAATTTCTCTCGACGACATGACAAAACCATCTAAAACTTGATAAAAGATAAGGTGAAAGTATTATGACTTGAATATTGTCAATATGTCATCATTTTGAATTTTGGACATAACTACTACTCCAATCTTCGCACTAGATTTTGCTAGAGCAAGGAACCAATGTGGTTAGGAAGAGCCACATGAGAGGCTCAAGGAGAAGATGGAAATCTCTAACCAAGGATTGAGTGGCGAAGAGTGATTTAAGATTAGTCAACAGTATAGCATAAAAGGATCAATGTGTAACAGCTCTTGTGATCATCACCTTGAAGGTTGTGGATGCTTGGTGCTTGGGAAAAAGGCATCCCCATTATGCACCTTGGAGAGCTTTGTATCGTTGAATGTGGCTGTCGCCTCCATCCAAAATCAGTGGACTAAGGACTGGTGATTTAGTGATTCAATTTGTTATGAAAGCGGGCAGTGATTCCTGCAAACCATACACTGGCCCATCACCTTGAATTGTTAGTATATATACCTCATAAATAATGTTAGTATGTATTGTCAACTGACTTGAAATCTAAAATTGCTTTTCCCCATACTTATGACTCCAATATGTTTTTCATCAAAGAAACTACTTTCATATGAAGCTGACTGTTAGAACGTAGCATCAGCAATGCTGCTCCCCCGTCCGGCACTAGAGGGCAGCACCGCAGCCAGTCCGGCAATAGCACAGCAGGATGGCAACCGGTAGAAACCCGTTGGGTAGTGCCATTCCATACCCGCACCCGTCAACTTCTAACCCTACCCGTTAAAAAATCTATACCCGCATGCGGGTACAAGTTCTTACCCATACCCGCACCCGGGCGGGTTTTTTTACCCGTCGGGTAACCCGTACCCAGTAGCATACCCATTGTAAACTAATATAGTTGAGAACATAACACATGATAAAGTGCATATACTAGCATATTTGAATAAATAAAAAAATATAAATGACAATTCATAACCAATTAATAGTCTAATAAAGCATGAAATTTTTTTGTTAGTTATCAATATTAAATTGTCCTTCACTAACAGTGTGCAATTTTACAAGTTTATCACAAATTTAGACGGGTATATTTTACCCGCGGGTATGCGGGTATGGGTAGTATGTACCCGCACCCGCACCCGCTTACCCAATGGGTACATGATGTTGCCCATTTATGTACCCGCGGGTAGAAATATGATTCCATACCCGTCTCTTTATCGGGTAAAACCCATCGGGTACTCGGGTTTCGGGTACCCATTGCCAACTTGAAGCACAGCCGATCCTTGTGACAATTACTTGGTAGTAGGCTGTTTTTTAATGTTTCTAGCATTTTATATCTTTGTTTTCTCCTGGTGTGAGGTTTAGGTTTCTTTATAAATTAAATTAGCTCTTCTTCAAGCTTCCTCAAACAAGTTCTCAAAAAAAATATTGTAATTTTGTATTGCACTAGTTCATTCACATTATTGGTGATCATAAGTGCTAGCAGTACCATTTCTTTTCTTCAAAAGAAGCCGTTGTGCTGGTCCTCCTCCTTCCACTATTTTTGTCAAGAGACACCAATACTGACGTGGCATTCCAACATACTTTTGTTTATTCTTACGTTTCGAAAGTCTCACGTGCCAAGCGCCTCCCAAACTGCTGGGGTGCAACCGCCGTCGTCAAATGATGTCACATTTCTTTTACTCTTTCTTCAAACAGCTTCATAGCAGCCTGGTTGAGCGAGTCTTTCACGTATTTATTAGCTAGTGGACTAGTGGTCCTAAGCACTATCAAAAGAACAACTTAGGAAAATGACCTTGCCTTGCCCTAATCAACGTGTGCGGTTGACACGTCATCTGTTACGCACATGCCCTGCAAAAGTTTCATTTCTTTGTGACAGAAAACGAACCTTTTTACCAGGTTATCTATCTATACTAAAAGGATCCTAGAGAATTGAAAACACTTTTCACCAAAAAAACCACCCCCACCCTCTCACAGAGGACCCATCTGTCGGGCTTTGGTGGGAGGGAAGAACAAAAAAACGCTAGAAAAAATTGCATGTTCCAGGCGCTTTTAGTTCATTCTCCACAAAACTTTTTTCACCCAACGTCCCGCGCGTACCCACCTCCGGCCAGGTGGGCCCTTAACTCCCCACGTGCACACAATTATCCCGTATTGCTAATAAACATTGAAGAGTTTTTCTCCATATAAATAAAGACCAACTAACTCGAAAAATAATGTGCCTCTAAATTTAAAGAATAGCTAAAGCTCTATATACACACGTGCGTGCGCACGTGCAACAACTATTGAGTTTTGAGAATACAAAGTTCTCTATACATGATGAGAGAACGAATATAAAGTATTTTTAAAAGTGCTTCGCATGGCCGGTCTGTTTACCATGGCCCACTAAAGTGACAATGTTTTAGTACCTACATGACGTGCAACAACTATTGAGTTTGAGAATACAAAGTTCTCTATACATGAGAGAACGAATATAAAGTATTTTTAAAAGTGCTTCGCATGGCCGGTATGTTTACCATGGCCCACTAAAGTGACAATATTTTAGTACCTACATGTCACAAATAAACGTGCGTGACACATTAATTGAGACAAATGTGTAGAAGAGAGTTTAGCACGCGCCGCGCGGGCATTGCAACTAGTAATATAAATAGAGCTGTTTTACAATGATATAAGTACCTACGGAGTAGTATTTTAGTAAAAGATTAAATTAAGTTACAAAAGGGTTTTACGATAATGTTGCTTAATGACAACTAACCGCACTCCGTCATCGTCATTCTCTCGTCCTCGGAAAAAAAAAATCTCCCGTCGTTCTTCACACCCCAAACAAAGCTGCTCGAGTTCCCTCCAGTCATCTTCTCCGCCGTGCTCTTCAACTGCTCGAGCTCCTTCCAGTCCCACGCCGCCCGGCCCCCGCCCGCCTCTTCGCCTGCGCTGCCACCTCGCCCCGTCCGCGCCGCCCAGCCCCCGCCCGCCGCCTCCCACGCTGGCATCCCCGTGCGCCGCCCGGCCCCCGGCAAGCAGCGTGCCACCACGTCCAGCTGCGCAACAACGGCCGCGCCGCTCTGTCCAGCAGCACGTCGGAGCTGTGCGTCAGCGGCCGCACCGCCCACGCTGGCCTCCTCCATGGCCTACGGAGCGACAACGTTACCGGTTACCCACGGGAGACGACAAGGTGAAGTAAAAAAAAAACAACGACAACGTTACCGGTTACCCACAGAAAATCAACGATGAAAAAGAACAATGTTACATGTAGAAAATGGCAACATATCCGATGCAAACTAGATTCATATGCAAACTATATAAATTTTGACCACATCCGCTGAATCCCCATCCGATGACCACGTAGAAAGATAAAAAAATCTAGCACTTAAATCTCCCACTATTAACTTTTCTAACCCTGATTTGTCTAAAAACGCCTCCTATATACGGCGGGCGCCGCCGCCGGCGGTTTCCACAACTGCAGGATCCCGGTGGTCGATCTCCGCCGCGCACCAGCGGCCGCGAGAGTGTTCGTTAATTTGTCTGTTCCCTGCTCTGATCTGCTGATCTGTTGAGGTCGATCGTCCCCGATATCCATCGAGGTCGTCCTCTCGCCGGCTCAGTTCAGTTGGCCGGCGCGGCGCGTGTGGCCGTCTGCCTGACCTGTCTTTGGTAGACCGCACGCGTGGCCTACTGTCTCGTCCTTGGAACGCGTTGTTGGATGTATCCAGGCCGGATTGGTTGTTACTTTCAGATGATTAGTAAGAAGGGCACCCGCGGCCACGAGTAGATCGTTGTTCTGATCTCCTCTGATAGCACACCGGTTGCTGCCATTAATCAATCAATCGAATCAGTTTAGGCCATGAAAACTTTTTTTGCGGCGAGAAGAGAGGATGAAGTCTGAAGGAGAGAAGAGGCGCGTGGTCAGAGGACATGGATGAGAGCTTGACTCCGCGGTGCTTTCCGTGGTGCTTATCCACGCGTTGCTTCCTCCTCGCCGACCGACCCGACGAGCGCCACCGGAGTCAAGCGCGTGGATACAGCGGGCGCTTGACCTATTAGATGGAGTTTTTAGATAAATTATGGTTAGAAAAACTAATGGTAGAAGAGTCTAAGTGTCAAAATTTTTCACCTCTCTACGTGGTCATCGGATGGGGATCTAACAGCTGTGATGAGAGTTTGCATAGTTTGCATACGAACCTAAACTCTTATGTTTTTTTAATTTTAGGAAAAAATATTAAATCAATAGTTGGTCCTATCATTTTTGGTAATTGATCCTACGAATTTGATACCTTCAGGTATCTCTATTTAGGTACCTCTGAATACTTTTTGTTTTCATCATCCGATTTCTTAAAACGAATGGCTCTTATTAATCTCAGTCATTATAAAATTTCTCGTATAAATGATCCATCTCAAACGCTCAAAATCCTTGTCTTCACCTCAGCGTTACAGGCCCTATCGTATGGGTTTCGGCTTTCAGCAGGCCCATATGTGTCTCGCATTATAGTTTTTCAGCAGAGTGGCAGAGGCATTCACTTCTCCTGCTACAGCCCAGAGCGGCTAGCGGTAGCATATCCGGCCACGGCTACCGACACCACAGTCCACAACTACACGTGTAAAAGAGAGACACAGTCACGTGTCATGCACATCCTGGTACCGTTAGTACCATACTACCATGCCGCGTACGACAGCACCAGTGATTATCCACAGCTCATTCATTAGAGGACCCTCGTCATCCGTGACGTCAATGAGTTCAGGATATAGCTAGGGAAGTCATCGGAAGGTCCATGCTAACACTAATACATCATCACCGGCAACATGACACTGTCCGATCGCTTTGTTGCCCCAGCTCTCCTGATCTTAGCACTCGCTCTCGTCTCTTCGAGCGCTGCTGAGCGGAGGTGCACCAGCGAGGAGCAGGCTCCGGCGTGCCACACATCACCTGTGGCTGTGCCGCCGCCGGATGGCCACGGTGATCACCGTCGAGAATCTCCGGTGATGCCGTCGAGACCTCTTGGCTTGAGGAAGCCGATGAAGGCTCCACCCCCGCCACGGGCGGGAATTCGACGTGCTCCTATGATGCCATTCCCTCCATCGCGTCCTCCTCCTCCACCTCCGCCGCCGCCACCACTCTCCTAGAGTTCTAGCCGTGTTCAAGCAGATCGACCTACTCCCCGTATTGTACTTTGGCTCAGCGCCTCAGCTAAACCTCTTCATGGATTCATCATCTATCTGTGCAATTTCAAAAGCAATAGTGCGTTGTGAACTTACCTTAGATCAGTCAATAAGGTTTCTTGTGATGCAATTTATCTATCTGAGTTCTAATTATTGACTCATCACAGATGTTCGATAATTTAACCAGCGATATTCTTTCACTGATAGGCGACATGTTGACAGTGAGATGTCTATGGTAACTTCGTCAATCTTCGTTAATCTTAACAGCTGCTGAACCAATCTTTTAGAGTTACTCATATCAATAGTGTTTGCGTCGTTGTAATCATAGAGAATTGAAGAGTTTTTCTCCATATAAATAAAGACCAACTAACTCGAAAAATAATGTGCCTCTAGATTTGATAATAGCTAAAGCTCTATACACACGTGCGTGCGCACGTGCAACAACTATTGAGTTTTGAGAATACAAAGTTCTCTATACATGATGAGAGAACGAATATAAAGTATTTTTAAAAGTGCTTCGCATGGCCGGTTTGTTTACCATGGCCCATTAAAGTGACAATGATTTAGTACCTACATGTCATCAATAAACGTACGTGACACATGAATTGAGACAAAAGTGTAGAAGAGAGTTTAGCACGGCACGCGCGGACATTGCAACTAGTAAGCGTAACGCGTGATGTCAACACTATATTCCGGTGGCGTCAGGGGCAGCCGTCGTAGCCACGAGAAGCCCGGAACCCTCTCCATCCTTCCTTCATAAGCGGAACCGGTCCGATCCGATATACTACACCAACCTAAGGGCAGGTACATTGGTATCGTCTAATAGACGGTCTCATGCAGCGACACGTAATCTTGAGACGGCTTATCAGACAACCTATACAATAGGTTGTTGTTTTAGTTGTCTCATAGGAATACAAAATCCCTTAATTTATGGAAAAACAAAGAAATATGATTGGTTGCATGGCAACAAAACTCGTACAATGGTGAGGGAGTTGTCTCATAGTCCTAAAATTTAGCCCATGAGACGGTTGTTTCGCGAAGCAACGACCTCATTCTCTTACCTCGCCCTCTCTCCTCCACATCCTCTCTCCTCCACATCATCAAAAATCCTACGTGGATCTGCATGAGACGACCTATGAGACCGCTTACGTGTAGCAATGTACCCGCCCTAAAGAACAAGTTTATCCAGATACGAAATTCCCACGTCATCTGTCCACGAGAACCCTCTTCAAAAGCGGAACCGGCACGGGCTCACGCCGCACACGCACTCTTTGTGTACCCAAACGTAGTTGGAGTTGCAGGCTTGCAGCGCGACACACATCTAACCTGCGCGGCGCCCACGGCGACGACGATGGAGGCGGCGGTGCCGGAGGTGGCGCTGGTTCGGGCAACGCGAGGCCGATGCCGGCCGTCGGCATGGGCACGGCGTCGTTCCCGCCGGTGCACGAGGCCACCAAGGGCGCGGTGCTGGCGGCCATCGAGGTGGGCTTCCGCCACTTCGACACGGCCTCCCTGTACGGCACTGAGAGGCCGCTCGGCGACGCCGTGGCCGAGGCGGTGCGGCGCGGGCTCCTCGCGTCCCGGGAGGAGGTCTTCGTCACGTCCAAGCTGTGGTGCGCAAGGGCATCCGCGTCGCGGCCTACTCGCCGCTGGGAGGGCAGAACTGGGACGGGACGGGCAACGCCGTGCTGGACTCCGAGGTGCTCGCCGGGATCGCCAAGGCCAGGGGGAAAACCGTCGCGCAGGTACGCCGCACGCGTCGCTTTCGTTCGCTTGGTCGTTTTCTGAAGGGCGGTGGTAGTAGTGGCCGGCCGGCGTGGAGAATTATTATATTCTACATGGCGCCACGATGTGTGGTCAGAGTACGTCTTTAATTGGCTTCGATTCGGTACGTGTTGCTGTCAAGGAGTTTGGTTGGGCGGAGAGTGAGTGTTCCAGACTTCGAGTCACCCGCACCGCTCGTACGACAATCCGACGTCACTGCTCACTTCATGATGGTTCATTTTTTCTGGCTCATTTTTTTCTGAGGGACACATCACTCCTCGTCTTGATTGTGTTGTGAGCTCCCAAAGGTTTAGGAAAGTAATATACGCGTGATTTCTGATGTCTGCTACTGACAACTATAACAAATTTTTTTTTCTAAAAAAGGGGGTCTAACTACTTGGTATCAGCAATCTGTTGCCCTCCACCTCTATGCGTATCTTTGTAGCCTACGTTAACCAAAGCTCTCTGTTCTAGGCTTCTAGTTCTAAATAAACCCCTTTTGATGCTTACCTAATGCACATCTATGCTTATCTTCCTTCTCAGGTGGCGTTGAGATGGATGCATGAGCTGGGAGTGACGCCCATCGCCAAGAGCTACAACAAGGAGAGGCTCAAGCAAAACCTTCAGATCTTCGACTGGGAGCTGACCGACGAAGACCGGCTCAAGATCAGCCACATCCCACAGAAGAAGGTTGTCAAGGCTAATGACTTGTTCTTGCAAGAGGGTGAATTCACGTCTGTCGATCCAGCAGACCTGGACATTGTAGAGGAGTAAGGACCAGCAAATCTGCCCTCACGCTCTTTACACCATATACATTTGAATAAGCAGGCCATTTCCGGCCTTGCTTGTGTTAATGCCGTGGTTCTTTTTTTTATCTCCTTGTAACGTGATTTGTACGGTCTCGTCATCTCAATAAAGATTGTAATTGGTCACCATCTTCAGATGTTGCGACATTTGAAGTTTGCTTGGTTCTCTGTTATGGTGTCATGGGCCGAGCCGTTGCACACCGTGACGGGCTATAAAGAAGGAGCATGCATAGCTTTGACGGTGGTGGACCAAGTCGGGAAAAAGAAAGGGGAAGAGGGAGGCCGGAGGCAGGCAGCACTGGGGAGAAAAGAGAAAAAAGAAAAGAAGTGACAAGGCCTGTGGGCCGCGCTGGAAGGTTAAGGAGAATTTGACTCTGGGCCGAGATTGGTTTGGGAAATTGATTTTCGAGAATTTTAATGCGGTTTGAAATATTTCTAATTTGAAGAAATTTCAAATTTGGGCAAAGTCCGAACGAATTTAGGTTACAAGCAAACGTTACACATATGTATATGTTTGTATGCAAGAGTTTTTATTTTAGAGAAAAAGGTTAAAGTTATTCTAGGAAACTATAAAAGAAACAAATTAGTTTTTGTTGGAAATTTCAAAATGTCAAAATTTTAATGTGTTTTCAAACAAGCCTAAAAATGCAGCGTGTTATACAGCGAATGCCTTTGTTTTTCTTTCTTTTGGTCGATTAACGTGGCATGTTACAATGGCCATCCCATTCGACCATCCGGGGGTGTGGACAAAGGATCAGCCTAATGAATTTACAGAGACATCCAAGAAAGCTACTCCTGGAATCCTTGTAGACCATGCGTGATGGGTTAGTACTTAACACAATGATCGAATGATTAAGCAACCCCAGCAAGCAATTGAAGCTCACAAGTAAAGCAGCTGCAGCAAGCAAGGCAAAGGGTTTGACGTGGGAGCGAAGCAGAGTCGCGTGGCAGCAACAGCATGGGACAAGCAACGCACAGTGACATCGCTCAAATCTCCCCTCCCCTCCTCGTCCTCCCGTATATAAGTACGCGCATAGATCTTAGGACTAATTTAATCGAGCAGTAACAGCAAAATCTCTTGGAACAGGGAAGACACCACATCAGCAGGAACCACGAGCTCTTCTTGACACCGAGAAATGGTTCTGACACATGTTCACGACCTCAACGACGCCGCGGCAGCCTCGGCCGTCGTCTTCGCCTCGAGATACGTCCAAGACCCGCTCCCAAGGTCGAATCGAATGAACGACGACGCCTTCTGAATTTCTGATCGATCATCTTGCTGTCAGCAAACATGGATCGAATAATCCGGTGTTGTTGATGGCGTGTGCTGTGTTGGCTAAATGCAGGTATGAGCTGGGGGAGAAGTCCATCTCCAAGGACGCGGCGTACCAGATCATCCACGACGAGCTGCTGCTGGACAGCAGCCCGCGGCTGAACCTGGCGTCGTTCGTCACCACCTGGATGGAGCCCGAGTGCGACAAGCTCATCCTCGAAGGCATCAACAAGAACTACGCCGACATGGACGAGTACCCCGTCACCACCGAGCTCCAGGCAACCAACCAAGCTCAAATAATCCTCCGAGCTCCTCTTTATATCTATTCCATTCTTGCAACAAAGTGATTGGGATTCTTGTGGGGAACGCGCAGAACCGGTGCGTGAACATCATCGCGCGGCTGTTCAACGCGCCGGTGGGCGCCGGCGAGAAGGCCGTCGGGGTCGGCACGGTCGGGTCGTCGGAGGCGATCATGCTCGCCGGGCTGGCCTTCAAGCGCCGCTGGCAGAACCGGCGGAAGGCGGCGGGGAAGCCGTACGACAAGCCCAACATCGTCACCGGTGCCAACGTTCAGGTACTGTACATCATAAGCCAGGAGAAACAGAGCACCTTTCCTGTCACGTCGCAGTCGCACGACGAAGGATTCTCTCTCTGAAACGTCGAGCTCTTCGTGCAGGTGTGCTGGGAGAAATTCGCCAGGTATTTCGAGGTGGAGCTCAAGGAGGTGAAGCTGCGGGAAGGGTGCTACGTGATGGACCCGGAGAAGGCCGTGGAGATGGTGGACGAGAACACCATCTGCGTCGCCGCCATCCTCGGTTCGACGCTCACCGGCGAGTTCGAGGACGTGAGGCGCCTCAACGACCTGCTCGCCGCCAAGAACAGGCGGACGGGGTGGGACACGCCGATCCACGTGGACGCGGCCAGCGGCGGCTTCATCGCGCCGTTCCTGTACCCGCAGCTGGAGTGGGACTTCCGGCTGCCGCTGGTGAAGAGCATCAACGTCAGCGGCCACAAGTACGGCCTCGTCTACGCCGGCGTCGGCTGGGTCGTCTGGAGGAGCAAGGAGGACCTCCCCGAGGACCTCATCTTCCACATCAACTACCTCGGCGCCGACCAGCCCACCTTCACTCTCAACTTCTCCAAAGGCACGGCAACATTCATATATATGCATGTGCATTTACCATTTCCTAGCCACTTAAAATGATGAACAACTTTGTGCAGGGTCTAGCCAGATCATCGCGCAGTACTACCAGTTCCTTCGGTTAGGCTTCGAGGTACCCTCAGTTTATTCATTCATCCCTGCATGATTAATTTGGTAGCACAAAATTGCTTCTGACCTTTAGATTGTACTCCACGGCCACGGTCGTGAAGAGGGAGTCCGTCGTCGCCGTTCACAGGAGCGTGTCGCTCGCCGGCGGGAAGACCAAGGGCGTCTGCTAGTTCGATCGTCGATCGATCTCCCCGTCCCGACGAGAGAATGAGATCGATGATGGCTGGAATTATCGGTTGTGAAATGTGATACCGCATAGTACTGAACGAATACGTACTGCCGACGAAAACACCAGTAGCAGGTGAACCAAACGCGAAAAAATTAAACCTGTAACTTATCGATGGAATTGTGGCGTCCATGCTTTACACGATGTGTACCGGGCTTGTATTAAATCGCATACACCAGAATTCATGCTGTGGCAAATGTCATCACTAATCGGACTCCATCGGCAACTGGCCCACACCACTCACCAACGTCAGCAACCTCTCATCCATGCATATAAAAAGTTAGAGTTATTAACGCGATGGGCGGCGCAGTGATCGTGAACACGATAACAACCATAACAGCAACACACGTGGGGAGGAGCAAGGATAGCTTAAATAAACCTAAAATCTAAACACAGAGCCCTCTCGTTTTAGGGATAAATGGAGAGCTCTATAGTTACATCTTCAACAGATCAAAACACAAACACACAAAAGTAACTTCTCGTTCACCAGATTACCGCGGCAGCGGTTGGCGGCGGCGGATCCAGCGGTGCAAGCCGCCGGAGATGGAGCAGGCGGGCGGGGCGGGGGCACTCGTAGAAGAAGACGGTGGCCCGGGGCGCTCGGATCTCGTGCTTGGTGAAGACGACGACAGGCGCAGCTCGCCGGACATGAAGAAGACGATAAGGCTGGCGGCGAGGTTAGGGATTTAGGGTTTCTGGGTTTGGGGGTGGGGGATTTGCATGGCCGGCGGGCTTAGAGGGATGGCCGGGGAGGCGGCCAGCCTGGCGGCGGTGGCGGGTTGTGGGCAGCGAGGCCGGGCGGTGTCGGGGCGGGGGCGTCAAGGCTATGCTCTGGTGAAGCTGGGTTAGCGTGGCGGAGGTCGGTGGTGGTGGATCCGGCGGCGAAGGCCACCGGAGACGAAGGAGGAGGGCGGCGCGAGGGCGCTCGCCGGAGAAGGGGAGGGGAGAGGTAGGCGAGGGCGGCCCTCAATGGCACCAGCGAGGCGGAGGGGAGGTCGGGCGTGGTGGAAGGAGATCTGGGCGGAGGGAGCGTAGTTTTTTTTTTCACGGACGCGGGATAAGGATGGGCGGTGGTGGGGGGCCCTCTCGAGATGCTTATCGGGAGAGCCCTCTCCGGATAGTTGCCTCCATAAATATATCGGTATTTATCATTATCTTCACCAACATGATTCCCGTCTCATTAGCCCGTGTGACTCACTACTTACTCGCCCCCATCTTTTCTCATCCCACTCCTCATAGCTCTATATGGCCTCAGAGGTGACGGCTTGCGGCTTGTGCTGATACACACAACACAATCGCCGATGGTGACAAATGGGGCCACAACCTCCTCTTGCATCCACCATCTAGGCGTCTGCGCTTATCGTGCTTGTCATATGTTGCTCAGATCAGATGGGCTTGTAGCTTGCTGACCAGTAATGACTCATGAGCAGGCAGACGACGTGGTAGTATTGTACAATGATATTTGAACCATGTATTATATGTTTGTGTATTTTCTCACAGTTCGATCCGCCAGGCATCACAACAACACTAGGACAACAATGTCCTGATCCCGGGGATCAAGACTCCTTGCAGGATTGGTGGTCGCAAGCAAGAAGAGGTTGGAGTGGCCACAAGAGGAAGGGGTTCGATACATCGGTCGCCCTAGTTACGTGGGGAATCTGGAAGCAAAGGAACGCAAGAGTCTTTCATAGCAAGCAAACACCGGTGCAAGGAATTTTGATGTCAATCAAGATGCATGGGGAGCAATGGATCCTGGCCGGTGCACGCGGTTTGTGTTGTTTAGTTCGCGAATAATTGCCCTAGTACCACACGGTGCTCTCTTTAGGTTGATCGTTCATGTAATAGAAAGGCAAAGGTTTTAGATGGTGTAATGGGTCCAGGCGCAATACAAACGTCGTTGTAATCTTCATCTATCTTCCTTAATCTAAAGATGCACAATCCTCTTGCGTATTCGATAAAAAACAGTTCAATCCGCCATGTTCCAAACCCAATAGAATTATCAGGCCGGTGAAGCTCGGTTGCTTGCATTGTTTTCTAATTTGTCGATATGGTTTGGTGATACATACTCAATTTCGAGTTGAATTTTTGATTTGAACACAACATGTGTTGAAGTATGTGTCACTGGCATCTCAGGCCCTCACTCAGGCCCACACCTTTTCAAGCGAAGGACGGACACAGAAACACTTCATGCTTCAGATTAGGGAGAAGATAAGATCCGGTTCAAAACTATATTATACTAGAGTATGTTTGTTTGATATTTTCAAAAAAATAACTTTTATTTTCTTGGGAAAAAACAACTTTCATGAAGGTGAAATATTTGCATGAATCTACAATATTTTCTTTGTGAAGTTAGTATATTTTTTCACTAAAAGAAGTGATGTTCTATACTCACAAGAAAACTATTTCAAATTCAAAAAAAAGTTACTAAAGCTTTAGAAAAAAACTTTTCATATTAACGAGGACTCTTCCCGCAGAGAAAACATTCTAGCAACACAAAAAAAAATATTTTAACATGTCCACATACATTAATGAGGCCTGGTGAAAAGATGATACCTTGGGTTAGGATTTCGACATTGGCAAATCTAATGAGGCTTTAGTGGGCACATGCCCCCGTAGACCCCGTTTGGATGCATAAAGATTTTTCCCACGCTAGTTGAGGAACAAATTCACAAACATGGCATCCTAATGCCTTGATCCCTCCCATCCTTTCTGCTCCACCCTCCTGCACCCACATACCCGACGCCATCCCGCCACCACCCTCTCTACCCGTCATCGCCCAAGAGTTGATGCTCCGTCCTCAGGAGTTCAGTGCCATCCCCACCTTGTCTTCCATATCCATCTTCTCTAAGCCTACTCTCTCACCTTTATCTCCCGCCGATTCCACACACCTCTCTCTCACGTTGCCGCGGTCTACCCACCCACCCATTCAGCCGGCCAACGGAGAAGTAGCTGTCGGCAACGACCAACCATCAGAGTTCCCGCAGCAAATGGATCCGAAAGGGGAGCACAACGACGAGAGATTCTACTAGGACCACAATGCCGCTTCTCAATTCTAGGCCTCGAATGAATAGGAGTGCACTAAATCGATTGGAGCTTGTGCAACAATGTGGAGTTGTGGCCTGCATGTTTGGTATGTATTATGACACTATATGAATAAAATTATGACCACATGTTTAGAATGAGTAGGGATTTTTTTTAGTCTACATGATGAATTAGTCGTCATATGAATTGGGATCATAAAAAAAGATGAGTTATGTTAAGTCATTAGCCTTGTTTCTACGGATTGTTGGGGGCACCACAATCAATGAGAAGCTCAAATCGTTTTGAGATCATTTCTATAGTTTTTAGAGAGAATCACTTCACAGAATCATGATGAGCTACTTTTTTCAGCTTACAGCATCTTAGTTCATTTCAAATAATTACTTTATATAATCAGCAGAGAAATACTTCTCTAAAAATTATTAAAGTCCTCCTATGTTCACTAGAGATTCAGCTTTAGAAGCTCTATTAAACAGGGCCTAATAACAAAACAGATAAAAGACTACCAAGGAGGTGTCAGTGTAGGAATTATCACGTTGGACGTCTCACCAACTTTCTTTTTTCAAGTCAGCAAGGAAAATAACCTCCAATCTCCATTGGTAGAATCAATACGGTCTCCTCAATCCTCATGAAGCGGTGGTCCTAAGTTGGTTTCACTGATACTTCAATAATTTCCTTGGTTCGACTCGATCGATTATCGTCAGAGATACCGTCCGCTGGAGTGGACTTGCGCGATGCGCGAGGCCGCAATATCATTTCGCTCGACGGATCTATCCCACCCCAACTCGGGCCAAAAATTTAGATGCAAACTTGGTGGTGTAAATTTGGGAGTATGGGGTGACGTCGTAATCATTGTACCACTGTAGCATTTCGTTTGTATGTGTGAAAAATTATCCAATAACTGATTAATTAGGCTCAAAATGTTCGTCTCGTAGAGTACAACAAAACTGTGCACTTAGTTTTTGATTTCATCTACATTTAGTACTCCATACATGCTATGACATTTGATGTGATGGGAATCTTCTTTTTACATAGTGAA
>OAMR01000427.1:836393-851915 GCA_900205405.1 Echinochloa crus-galli
CCCTTGCTTCCTCGGCGACGCCGCGTACAAGGTGTTCTGGTACTGCGCCAACCGGCCCTTCGCGCCCTGGCCCTGGTGGTGGTCCGCCGCGGCGTGCGCGCTGGAGATGGCGTCGTGGATGTACCGCACCGCCATGTTCTTCATGGCGTGCGTGCTGTTCCAGACCATCTGCTACCTTCAGATCCTGCGCATGACGGGGTTCGCGCGGGACATCGGCCACTGCGCTGACGTCGCCGCCGTGCTCCGGCAGCACCGCCGCATCCGCGTCCAGCTCCGGCGGATCAGCCACCGCTACCGGAGGTTCATACTCTACTGCCTCATCCTCGTCACGGTCAGC
Organism: Echinochloa crus-galli; assembly: GCA_900205405.1. Taxonomy (NCBI): domain Eukaryota; kingdom Viridiplantae; phylum Streptophyta; class Magnoliopsida; order Poales; family Poaceae; genus Echinochloa; species Echinochloa crus-galli. The sequence goes on from OAMR01000427.1 coordinate 836,731, forward strand.
CAGTTCACCGCCCTCCTCGCCGCCACGAGGCCCCACGCGCAGGTCAACCTCGCCACCGCCGGCGAGCTCGCGGTGAGTACCAATACCATGCGCCCGGCCGGCCGGCCGGTGCTGTCAATAATGGCGACGCTTAATTGGTTTATCCTAACAATATTGCCTGCGATTATTGCTGATGCAGCTGTGCTCCATGAGCCTCGTCACCGGGCTGCTCATTTGCCTGCACAGCGCGGCCAAGATCACGCACAAGACGCAGTCGATCACGAGCGTGGCGGCGGCGTGGCACGCGGACGCCACCATCAACAGCCTGGACCGGGACCAGGAGAACCCCAGGACGCCCAGCAAGGCGTACCTGCAGCAGCACGCGCCGGCGAGCCCGTTCCCCGTGGCGAGCGCCTCCTCCGGCGAGGAGTCCGACGACGACGAGTCCCGGAGCGAGGACAGCGTCGACACCTCCAGATTCGCGTCCTTCCAATTCACCAACATCTCCTTCCAGAAGAGGCAGGCGCTAGGTACGTAATAAGCAGCACGTGTACTGTACGTGCTCTGGTTTCGTCACTGTTGCTATCGTGACTCACTGTGGCTGATCCGATCATTTCCAGTGACCTACTTGGAGAACAACCGCGCGGGGATCACGGTGTTCGGCTTCGTCGTCGACCGGACATGGCTGCACGCGCTGTTCATGATCGAGTTCTCGCTGGTGATGTGGCTGCTAGGGAAGACGATCGGCATATCTTGACTTCTTGAGGAAAGATGTATACCTGTGTATGATATAATCGAGAATTCATCGTGCTTGTGCTAGCCATATACTGTAAAGCTACATGTAGATTTTGCCATTCTGGATGGGTAAAATTGAGCTCAGATAGTAGAGTATTTTTTTCCCCGAATGTTGATTTGAGAAGGTAAAAATGCGACAAACAATAGCTCGAGCTTCTGGCAATCTACTGCATCATTCATGGTAGCAAACCAGTCGGCAAAGAGCAGTGTGTCAATCAGTTCATATAGAACACTGAACAATTAAAAGGGAACTTGCAATTCAAGACAAGTAGCATGCGTATTGAACAAACCTTATAGTAACCGTTTAACTCTAAAGAGATAGCTTGAGACGAGGATTTACAGGGTGATTGTGATCTCTAACAAAACGATGACTTGACCAGACTTTTACCATTAACATAAACTATTCCTAATTACTTTTGACGGAAAAGGAGAAATGCCGATCGTCAATACAAATCCAGTTCTGCCTTCATCCTAATATGCAAAAGAGACATCAGAGACATCAAGATGGTCTAACAAAAGAAAAATCCTTTAAACCTCAGCCTGTGCCACCAGATCAGCATAGGACAAACTAGAGCGACTCCATATCACCATTATCAGTTTCATGATAGTGTTACTGCTATTTGCCTCCTCACAGAAATATCATAAAACCCAGATTGATCCAATTCTTCAACCGTCGCTTGGCTGACTCAGAGAGGTCTTACAAAACAACCAACTCGGAATGCCCTTCGAGATCTAGTTGAAGCACGGCGGCGAATGCCAGAAACCCCAACACGAGGTAGATTTTGTCTTGCTCTTGCCCCATTTCTCCTATGAGCTCTATCTCTGTGCACAAAATCTCTATCATAAGATCCTTCGTCGCCATCTAAGAACATGTCAGAGTCAGAGCTGTCGTTGAAATAGGGGTCAGAATCGCTGATGTCACTATCTGGATCGACGATGTAGTCCCCCATGATAACAGATCCTGGATTCAAGGCACTGACAATGCTGATTGCATCTTGCCTCTCCTTTTCATTTTCAAACTCCTCCCACTCAGCCAAACGCACAGGGTCAACTTCACGAGGCTTTGATGAACGATGCTTGGACTTCACATGCTTCTTGAGTCTCTTATATGTCCCGACAAATGAGCAATCCTCATACATACAAGTTCTCCTTTTGCGGTTCAGATATCGCCGTGCAGGTACCACCACTGTCCACCCTTTAACTTCCCCGCGGCAGATAGGGCATGCAAGCAGCATTGCCTTTGGCTTCTGGTTAGTAGGCCCCACTACAGTTGAGACTTTGCATGCTGGTTTCTCCCTCGAATGAGAATTTTTAAATAGCTCAAGACAGTTGGAATGTTTATAACTGGTACCACACATGTATGGCCGGCAACCTTTGCTATGAGAAGAGCAAAGGAGCAGGACAGCATCATGTGGGCGCTCCAAGCATATTGAGCAGGTGGCATTTTTCCAATCCTTTTCCTCTGAAGTTGATTGCAACTTATTTTTCTTGTCTGATTTTTTTTTGTTCTTGTAGTCATAAGGTACAGCATAGGAGGCTGACCTATGATGCTGAGATGTCAGCTTGTGGTTTCTTGGACTTCTTGCCATGTCTTCAGAACACTAGGAAAACAGACATCGTAGAATAGCATGAAAATACAGTTACATTAAGCCAGAAATCATAAGGACAAAAATTTTCATTACATTCTCCTGAAACATGTAGGATCGATCCACACTTCTATGCAAATCACATCATAATACAAATGGAACAATACTCTTCTTTTGGATGTTCTATGATGTATCATACTCGTAGTTTTGTAGCTGTGCATGTGACAAATATGAATCCAAACAAATTGTTTTAAAAGTTTCCAGGTTTGTGTGTGATAGATGTGATGCCAGGCGAATCTAATTAGCTTAAGGATACGTTTGAACCTTCGAATAATGTGATGCTGAAGATGATTTAGATTTATCACAGCATATTCCAAGCATAAGCATAAGCAGAATATTTCAAGTGACCTGGTTTTATCTGCTGTAAGTTCTCCACTCCAATTTTACTGGGTATTGGCATCGCCAAAGTTGTAAAATACTGATAAATGCAAAATGTTGCGTGTTTGGCATTATGATGGCCTTTCAAAAGCAAATGTAAACTTAGCTAATGTGATTCTTCAGATGCTTACAGGCAAAATCTTCTGGAGTTACTGAATACCCCGTAGCATGGCACAGCAACTGCAAACAGATACAACTGAACCTGTGAAATATTGGGGCAAAGCATCAGAATCTCAAATTTCAACAACAATAAATTAAAAAAAAACGTACATATATCACAATAACTATGGATTTGCTGCACACCCGGCATTTCCAGTACAAGGTAAATAAGCGTCAAAAACATGGTATTTTGAGTAAGCAAATACTAACAGATACTCATTCCTAAGCAACGCAAACATTATCAGACAGCCAGACAAGCTGGATATGATTTAAGACAGGTCAGCAATAACAGTCAGGATAGCTAATAATATCTCAACATTCATGAAAACTACATTAGACACTGTTAAGTTCACTGATTTCCAATTTGATGTCATACAAAATAAAACGACTCACCCTGTCACTCATAAATGCAATTCAGAATTGCTCATCAAATTTTAATCATTAGCTCAAAATGTGCGGGAGAGATAATGGAGGGTACTCTTTACAAAGAAAAGGACAATGCAGCAACCATAAACACAGAAACCAGCATGCAAGCAGAAAGCTACTGGAAGTGATTTAGTTTAATCAGGAGAATTTTGCTAAGAGCAGCAGCCACTCAATACTTTCACAATTTAAAATGTATCCAACAAGGTAGAATGTAATTCAACCAATGGTAAGGACAAGTATTTTCTGTGTAATCCTACAAAGAAAGCTAAGAATAATAGCAGTAAATCTGAGAACGTGGTCTAATTCAAAAGGTAACATAAAAAAAAAATTGCATTATCCTGTCCAGCCTATCCAACCAAACATACTGTTATTAAGCTACAAAATTCAGAGACAACTATTTGTGTCTCCATAAGAAAATGGGGTCCCTAGGAAAATACATGAACTTTGGGATGGAAATGTGATAATGGGAATAACAAAAAAATTCGAACACATTGGTATGCTGCTTTTTTTAGTGATATACACAGCCACAGAAAGGCAGCATTCTTCCATCACATGTGGTTGGGTATACTGCAGTTTGGAAACAATAACAAGCACTGCTCTCGTCTATACGTGGGCAGACTTAACACAAGGAATGAGAGTTCACCGGTTCAGTTGAACCCTAAGTTTCTCTTTTTGGAATATGAATCGCTTCTCCTCAGGCCCCAAGTCCTATGCCTTGACTGAGATCAAACTTAGCTCGCTAAACAAGACACTAACGAACCGCAGCACCGCATCAAAACCGATGAATAGACGAATTAGATCAGTGCTCCACAATGTGGTTACAAACCCGCGCTACCATTCGATGGAGAAGGATAACGATTCGGAATTGATTGGTGCTCCATCCCAAAACTCATCTGCACTTGGGAAAATGCATCCAGTAAACTTAGGGTTCCTCACCAGTCAATCCCGAGTCCGGATGGGCCCCCGCTGCATCCGGTACCACCAGATAAGGGAGGAGTAGGACGGCCACGAGAGCTCCTTCGGCGCGCCCGCCGTGCTTTGGTCGAAGGAGGTTGGAGGCGGGTTCGGCGGCGCTGACGCGGCCGCTGGCGGCGAAGATCGCAAATGCACGAATGCACGATGTGATTGGTGCCCGTGCGAGTTTAAGGTCCAGTGGCAGCGCTTGACTGGGCCAGGCCGGGCCTAATTTGGCCCGTGTAGGCCTTTACCTTAGGCACAGAGCCCGAAAAAACTGCTTCGTCGCCGACGATTGTTTTTTTTTCAAAATCATTACCGTGGATGCTTGGTTAATTGTCGTGGATGCTTGAGAAAATAACAAAAATAATGCTTTCCATTCTTTTATATATTTGTAAATATAAAGTAAAAATGTCAATGCCTTTTGAAATGAATTTAATTATCATTACCTTCCCTTTACAAAAATTTGCTGACGTGATATATTTTTTTATACAAAAATTATTTTTATTTTTTCTATATATATATATATCAATATTATCTCTATCTTTGTGTACCAGAAAATAAAAAAATCTATTTCTATTTTAAGAAAAAGAATCATGATAGCACTCTTTTGGAATCCGGCCTCACCTATCTAGATCTAGGCGCTTCCAATTTCAAGCAAGAAAATCCTAACGAGAAAACTCGATTGCCAAAATTGTAGTCAGTGTCAAGAGTGCACGAGTGAGGTGAAGAGATAAAACCCAAACGGGACGGACAACCAGAAACCAGCAACCGTCATCAAACACGGAGAGAAAGAGAGAAGAGGCAAGGGAGGCTGGGAGGGGCGCTGCAGCGAAAGCCACAGTTTGCTTAGGGTTTCTCTCCCCCCGCCGAGACAGACAAGTACACCACCACACACACGCGCCCCTCACGAAATTCACAAACCCACCGGAGGCACAGAAATTCCCGAGGGAGGAAAAATCCCGTCCGAAATCCGGCGCTCCAAATCCCTTCGCCCCCAAGGCGCTGCTCCCCCGAGCCCATCCCGAATCCCGCAAATCCCCGCTGAAATTCCCCAATCCTCCGCGGTCGCCGCCGGCTCCCCGCGACCGACCCGCCTCACGTCGCAGCCGCCGCCGCGGATTTCCGCCCCGAGGGTTTCCCTCCCTCCCTCGCTGCTGCTGCCCTCACGAATTACCCCGACCGGCCCGTTATCGGGGACCTTCTCGGGGCCGGGAGGCCAGGGGCTCCTTCCGCGGAAATCCCCTCTCGTCGAGAGACGGCGACCCCCCCGCCCCCTCCCTCTCGCCGCCCCCACGCTCTGCTGGTACTTGAGTGGCGTGGGGGGTGGAGATCCACCCGGGCGTGGATCGATTCCCTTTCGTTCGGTGGTGAGTAACCCTAGCTTGCTTGAGCGGATTGTCAAAGGACTTCATTTTGTTGTTATCGTGGACCTGCGATTTGCTATTGACGTGATAGCCCTGCTAATCCAATCCAATCCGTGCATGACCTGATTAGGTTTTAATACTCCGGCGCGGAAGATCAATCTGCAAAGGTGCACGAGCGGTTTTATTTCCCCAAAGTGATTCGGGGGGTTCAGTTGAACCCCCATGCCCGACGTTAAGTCCGCCCCTGGTGGTGGTGGACTGAATTGTTGGACGCTGCTGATTTCGTTGCGGGCATGGAGCGAGCTGAGCCCTCGTTGAAGCCAGAATGGCTGCTGCGTCATGTTACAGTAGCTGCCACGCCCCTTCGGCCCGTAACTTCACCCCGCGCAGGTGAGCTCGCTCACTTTACTTATCTGTTTTGTGATACTCTACACTCGAGCTAGTGCTATGGATAGATGTCGTGGAATTTATGTCAGTTGTGATGAGAAGTCGTAATGGATGGATAGAATTATCGTGGAATTTATGTCAGTTAGTTATAATGAGAAGTCGTAACGGTTAGATATATAGTGACACCAGAATCGAGACATGGCAGTTATCTTATCCCGCCACTGCCTAGATTTATACATGCCAAGTGGTGGGCTAACTATGGTAATGAGCAATGTTGAGTTTTATGGTGAGAATTTGCTGCCTTAACTCAATTCATGCTAGCTAAAAACAACTCTTCCACGGGTGCATTGTTTTGTTCTTTCATTTATAGTATATATGAGCAATGTTTGCATTTATTATGTTGCATGTACCTCATATCGGTTCCATGTTGCGTACTGCAATAGAAGTTGGGCGAACTATGGTATCAAGGGAAGGGAGACATTGCTTTATATATGAGCCTTGCCTTGTATGCTGTGGAATAGATGTTTCTCGTTTTGCTGTTTCTCAGTTTGTTGTGAAACAATGTACTCCCTCCAGTCGGAAATAAATGACGTTTCTGACCGGGAGTTTGTACTGGAAATAAGTGTTTTACTGCTGTCAGAACGTTATGTATTATCGAACGGAGGTAGTAAGTGATTATTGTGAAGTTTGAGATTCGTGTGTAAGGATTTTTTTTTTATGGTTGGAATATTGGGGTCTTTGTTGTAACCTTGGAGGTGGTTCCAAGTATTTTTTTTTTCTTTACCTGGTGACCTGGTCTGTTAGCCCAGTTTTGGTGATGCTTTTGCAGCCTGTGTAGCACCAATCTTCAAACATCTTTCTCAGACTAAGGATTAGGAATAACTGACACACATGGCTTTGTATCTGTAAGAATGCACTTGAACGGCAACCATTTGTGGCGTAAATCACATCCGTAAAGGCTGAAACCTAATCCTCTTGCGCCTTTTCTATTTGGATTAACACCCCCCACCACACGCATACACACATTTTCTAGCCTAATGTGCTGTGCAGTGCACCATTCGTTATGCAATTACATTTATTCAATGAAATCAAGGTTTAATAGGGGGTAAGAGAAGTTCCTTCTTCTTGGAGGGGGGATATGTTTTTAGCAGAAGTCCGCTTGGTTTGCTCTGTGCATCAAATAGAATAAAAGTCAGCTTGGTACGGAGGATCTTTACGACTTTTGGTTAATCTTAGTGCTGGATGCATGGGTTGAAGTGGAGCTGAAATGGTGCATATACAATAATTCAACACGAGGGCACTAGGCCTTCCACAGCGTGGATTAATGCCTTAAAAACTGCACCATACTAGTGAAATATTAGCATTAGCCATGCATGACAGTGTGTGGGCATCACTTGTGGGACCCACAAGACAAGTAAAAGAACGTGGATCTGATACACTGTCTCTTTGCCGTGGATGCTTTTCTCTCACACACTGCTCCTTTCTGTTTTTTTTTTGGCACCAAGGAAATTACTTACACCGCTCCTAGTTTTTCTAGCATGGGCATTGTGTGCCGCAGTGTAGTGAGTGATGCTTAAATCTTCTATCTCTATTCCAGGCATCACTTTAGATACACATTGTGGAGGGCCTTATATCGCTTACTCGGCATCACTGGCTTGGCCTGGATGCATTGGTACATTGTCAAATAATGGGTTCTGGGGTAGATGAGGGCATGTCCCTAGTGTGTTGGAGATTGCTTGAGTTTTCTCCTAGTGTGCTTGTTTGTTGCTTGTTGCGATTTGCTGCTTATTGGGGACAGTAGCATGAGGATTGCTTTTTTATATTTTTGTGCTGATTAGAAAGTTGCATCATTTCTTGCACATAATGGAATCTTATATAATTTACAGATGTCTTTTTATCCTTACCAAGTATTGTTGTGTTAATGCCTTATTATGTGTACTGTTGAATTGTTTAACACTCTGTTTACATGCATGGTCATGCATTGTTCATTATTTGCTACTGATTTACGACTTGATGCTTTTTTTTTTGGCATTAGTACTAAGAAGCTCTTCTTTGGATGACTTAGATGACCAAGGCAGGGGTGCTTCATCAAGGAACCGTTCATCAGGCCGCGATCGTGATCGGAATTCCCAACAGTCCTCGTCCCGTAGGAGTTCAGGCTCTAGTGGGTCAAGGCGTAATGATAGGGATGGTACAGGGAAATCAAGAGGCTATGGTAATTTTGGAAGGAACAATAGGGAAAGGGTACAGGAAAAGGACCCGGATTTTCGTGACCGGGAGAGTAGGTTGGTTCAGCCAGAGGATACTTTACGCGATGGCTTCGAGTCGTTTAGCTCATGCAGGTCTGAAAAGGACAGGCTTAACCGTACTCGTTCAAAGGTGTCCGTATCAAATCGGGCAGTAGGAGTAAGTTTAGACAATGGTAATATATCTAAAAAGGATACGGGTGGCATTTCCTTCGAGCGAGAATTCCCACACCTTGGTTCTGAGGATAAGAATGTAAAGCAAGACATTGGTAGAGTTCCATCTCCTGGAATTAGCACTCCAATTCAGAACATACCATTGGTCAGTGCGTCTGAAGGCTGGAATTCAGTGCTAGCAGAAGTACCTATGCTCAGTGATCCAAGCATTAACTCCATTTCCTCCTCTTCATCACCCGCTGGTTCAAGTAAACAGACTGAAGTGTCCAATCCTGGGAGTGCGCTGAGCATGGCTGAAACAGTTATGCAGTCACCGTTAAAGATTTCCACCGCACCTCAGGTAGTTAGTCAAAATGATGTTTATGGTTTTCCATTAATGTCTGATTCCATTCTCTGTATTTAAATCTTATATGTTTGTGGTTCTTATTCAGTTATCAATTGATGCCCAGAAGATTGAAGAACGAACTATGAGGCAGTGCATTCTAAGACCTCTTACACCATCATCGAACAAAATTTCTGTAAGTAACTCATTTATTGTCTTTGTGCCACTTTGTGTATACCTTTATAATGTAAGCTCTTTAATCTCTTTCCATCTTGTTTGGTAATTACTGTGGCCTTTTGAGGATAGCACAATCATTAGACATATTTTCAGCTTTTCTTGTTGCATTTTGTAATCAAGTAGTACAATTGCATGCAAAAATTCCTCAATTTTAACACTTTATTTTAGTTTCTTTTCGATTATTGAACCAACCTTGCCATTTATGTCTGTGCAGCAGAATATCAACTTATGCAGCTACATGCTGTTGCATTTTGCTGTATGCTATTAGTTAGCTTTCGTAGACAAAATAGTAAAGTTGGACCATTGGTCTGTTTGATTGCCCAATGTATCTGAACTAAGATTTCCCATTGTGTTTGAACTAAGTTTTCCCATTGTGTTTGAACTAAGATTTCCCACTGTATTATTTAATCTTCAGCTTACCCATGACCTAGTAGCGGTGCTGGCTATTTTTTTTTTCTCGAACCATGCAGGAGAACTGCGTGTCATTTCATTAAGGTAGAAGAGAAACAAAAAGTGGGACAGATCCCACTTAGTACAAACGCACACACCCACTAACTATAAACAGGACCCACATGTGCCACTCCAAACAAATAGGTGCTGGCTATTATCTTGTGAGTCCTAAGAGCTATGTTTATATCAGGGAATTATGAAAACAGAATTTTGGGAGAACTGGGTCCTTCGTCGTTTGAATATACATGTTTGGATTGGATCTATGTGTTTCATTGATTTTTTTTTTCAAAATATAGAGTACTGAATCTTTTCCTGCAACAGTCATTTGAAGTTGTAGAATTGCATATGAAGTTATGAACTAGTATTATGCAAGGGACATGTTAAATGAATTTTAAATTGGAAGGTGACTTTTTTTTGTTTTACCTGTAGCATGCTTATCGAATTGTTGAGAACTTAAGAGTTCTTTACCAATTTGACTTGGGTGATTAAAAGTTTCATGATTAATCAGAACTTGCTTACAATGTGATTTGCTTTGTCACAGTCCATCCTGATATATGGACTTTGTTATGTGGCAACAAATCTAAGAAATAGAGCTAGTACTTAGTTTTCAGTGGTAGCTTGTACTCTTGAGTAAAGCAATGCTGTTGTACCTTTTAATGGTAATATACTAATATTACTATTGTCATAAATTTCGATCCTTTTATACCACCACCTGATCTCTGATCTCTTGTAGCTATTTATTATGGTTAATGTTCCTTCTAGTGCAAGCCCGTTATTATCCATCTAAGTATTATGAAAGGAGCTACTATAGAGTAGCATCATGCTTCCATCTTTTTTTTTGTGCTATCGATAGTCTCTGGTTGTGGATACTGTAAGTTACTGGCACATTAGAATTTAAGTGGGCAGCTGCAACTCAGGCTAAAGTATTATACCTGATAGCTGACGAGATTAGATGTTCTGTTAAGTCTAATCAGTTAGTCAGCATTATTGCTTATCTGAAAACCATCTGTTTATTACTCCCTCCGTATCGAAATATTTGTCGCCGTTGACTTTTTCTTACAACTTTGACCATTCGTCTTATTCAAAAAATTATCGCAAATATGCAAAAGGTTAAGTCAAGCTTAAAATACCTACAATAGTAAAGCATGTGACTAACAAAATGGATGGTACTTGCATAATATTTTGAATAAGACGAATGGTCAAAGTTGTAGAAAAAAGTCAACGGCGACAAATATTTGGATACGGAGGGAGTAATATATTTCTTGATCTACATTGGATGTTTGATATATTTCCCATCCTCACCCAAATGCATTGTATACATTTGTTGACATGAATGTGCTTCTTCTGACTGCATTTCCTTATTCATTCACATATTTGTCCTGTAAGTTTTCTTCTGAATTGGTGGCATGGTTGTTTGAACTAATGCATCCAGAATACTGTGCAGGCATCAAATTCTTTGGATAAATTAAAATCCAAAGGTGCAAGAGCTGGAGAGTCTAATGGTCCTATCAAGGTTGCTCCACAACTTTCACTACAGCCATCTAGCAGCTCTATTCGCACTCCAGTCAAAACTGAGCTTGTAAAGCCATCTCAATCAGGCAGCCTCCAAGTCCTTAGCCGTGAACAGAATGGTACTGTAAATACTGCTGCCAAAGACAGCACCAGCAATCCTGTGAGCCCTGTTCTAGGTCGATCATCTTCAATGGAACCTATGAGAAAGTCTGTTGTCAACCCAAAGCTTAAGGTTGGTACTAATGGTCGTACCTTGCATCCATTGCAAGGTTCATTTGGTGACAAAAAAACAAGTACAAAAGACAAGCTCAAATTTTTTGAGTTGTTGCGGAACAAGTCTATGAATGGTTCAAGCACTGCTATGGAGTCTCCATCTAGCCTTATTGATGATCAGCAGAACTCTTGTCTTGATTTGTCCTTCAAGTTCATTGAAAACGGAAGCAGTTCCTGTGAAGAAGCAAATTCTTGCGAGGGATCTCAGCGACACTTTTCTGACAACGAGGAAACTATTCCGCCTTCAGAATCTCATGATGTTTTTGATGAGGGATCTCTGGGGATTCAAGTTGACGACAGGGATGCCAGCTCTTCACCTGTTCTTGCTGACACAGAAACTGTAGCTTCTAAGAAGCCACCCCAGCCAGACAATGCTGAAGATGTTCTTGCCATCAAACCTGCATGTATAAATGATAGTTCCATCTCCAACTTGGTTAACAATGAAGTCAATTTTCATCCAGAGGAAACCCATCCTGCTCATGAGTTTAACATTGAAGCAGGGGAGGAGAAACGCTGCCCTGTTCAAGAGTTTGAATCCATTGGGGCAGGTGAGGAGGAAGAGTTGAACCTCCTACGATCTATGGGCTGGGATGAGAACGAAATAGTTCAACCTCTTCAGCAGGAGGAGATTGCTGATTGTGTAAGTGCATGTTACATTATCAAATCTAGTTGGTCGAAACTTCAATGCACTTGTGTGTTTTGCTGGAGCACTAGGGTGTTAAAATTTTCCAATGTTTCCATGTTTTTGTTTTGTAGCTAAGGCAGAACGTGAGGCTGCAGCAGAAGCTTCAGGAGTGCAGGGGCTGATCTCTGAATCTGTGGAGCAACGTAACTGTGTGGTCACCATGCTGAGAACATGTGGACATGGAGCCGTGGCATGATGAGTTTTGTTAACTAGCCCGGTCAACCGATCAGGAAATGATTCTCTAGCTTAGCAAATGGAGAGTTTTGTTTTTGTTAATGCTTGTTCAGCATTGTGGGGGGAGGTTTCATGGATAGAGCTGATAATTTTCCCCTGCTGAAAGGAGGTTTTTAGGGTTTTTCTTCCTCATTTTCCCAGAAGGAATACACCAAATGGAAGTCTTGTCTGGTGACGGAGGCGCATAGGTGTGCGTTGCTCAGAAAGAAGAATAGGTTGTCCTTTCTTTTCTTTTGACTTTGCATCGCTTTTTTGTCAGAAAAAAGAAGTGAAAAAAAGAATGGTCGGGTTTAACATGGAAAAGTTGCACAGAAATTATCTGGTCTGAATCTTGCTTGACATGCGTTTTTTAAGGTTCCGTTCTTGCCATCGTGGCATCTTTTACTCTTCAATTTGGCGATGTCCCGTTTACTTATACTGTATAAATTTTGCGAAGGCTATCTAGCTCTCACCTGATGGGTTAACATCAAGGTCTATTTCCTAGTGCCTAGTGATTGATTGGCCTAGATCGTTCAGCTTCTTTCTAAGTGCTCGTACACAATCCTTTCGGTACCCCCACACTGCCACAGGCCATAGTTCTCGTTATCTATTTGTGTCATAAGATTCTTACATCAGATGGTTGGGCACCTGCCCCCCCGCTACCGAGGAAGGGAAGGGGCACAGCAATATGGACGGCGCTGATCTCCGTAACAGATTCGTAGGACCAGTCGTCATCACGAAATAATCTGTATGATATATGTGCTTTGCAGGTAAAATGTTGCTTTCTTACCTACACCCATCGACGACCCTCAAAAGGAATAGCCGTTCAGAATTGCTCACCGAACCACACCTTCGTCGAAAGATGCTTCAATACGTTGGCCACACTTTGTTCACCTTATCTGCGAAAATTGATTTTCGAGACGTGCTTTCTGTACCACTGGTATGGTTTGTACGTGTGGCCAAAGTCCGGCTGCTGCCTCTCGCGTGATGCTCTGGGTCATGACCTTTGTCGTGAAACCCGTGACGTTGGTGAAGTCTTGAAAGAATAACACGGGGTAGAATGTGAGTATATGATCAATTGATCATTGATCAATGCACCAAATCATCCACAAACAAGTGCAATGGCAATCATGACTTACTTGCAAGGGAAACAAACCGAGGCAGGCCACTCCTGATAGAAGAACATGGTCAGGGGCCAAGCAATAATCTAAAAGCCCCAATTGGACCGGCCGGTTGCTCACCAACTTAGCCAACATCATACATATGTTGGCTACCAAGCCTCCTCCCCTTTTGAAAGGGGTCAAACAATGCCATACACGCTTTCCTCCCAAAAAGGAGTCACACAACTTTAGTGGATCGGAATGTAAATCCACATTCGTATGGATTTAACACATGAAAAGTGTACTGCTTCTAGAGAGCATGTAGAAGCAAAAACTTGTATCTAGGAACGTTCCAAAGTGAAACGCAGCAATCAAATTCGTAACCATTTGGACCTAAAACTCTAAAAGGCAACACGGATACTCACCTCAGCGAAGGAAAATTGTTATCAAGTACAAACCAAACAAGTGCCAGGCAGAAGCTTTGTTGCGCGATAAAATTAAGCAGCCACCTCCAGTTAGGTCCAAATCCACATCTCAGTCTTCTTCACGGTTGCTTCACCCCCTCTGGCTTGCTCTCCACACTGACAGCTTTCACACCTTCTAGGCTGATCATCTCTCTTTCCACTTCCCTGTCGTGTACTCTTGTTTTCCCCCTGAGAGCTTGTATAGTACACTTGTTGCAACCAGATTACTGCCACCATTATTTGCATATGGTCAGACAGAGCAAACCTAACATAACTACCAAATGGTGTTTGTATATTCGTTATCACACAAGTATAAGTCTGGCCTCCGTCCAATAGAAGAAGAGCCACTCACACACTAGCCGCCTAGCCTTTCTCTTTGTTGCACACGCGCCCTTCCAAGCTCCAAGCCAAAGGATGGCGGAGTCAGCAGCACGGTTGCTTCTTCTACTGGTGGCCATGGTGGCCGCGGCCGGTTGCGCCACGGCTGCCCTGGCCGCGCCGCCGCACCCCAAGGGCCTGCGCGTGCGCCTGACGCACGTCGACGCCCACGGCAACTACTCGCGGCTGCAGCTGCTGCAGCGGGCGGCGCGCCGGAGCCACCACCGCATGTCGCGGCTCGTCGCCAGGACCACCGGCGCGTCGTCGAGCATCAGCAAGGCCTCCGCCGCCGCCGCGCCGGGCGGCGACCTGCAGGTGCCCGTCCACGCCGGCAACGGCGAGTTCCTGATGGACCTTGCCATCGGCACGCCGGCGCTGCCGTACTCGGCGATCGTGGACACCGGCAGCGACCTGGTGTGGACGCAGTGCAAGCCGTGCGTGGAGTGCTTCAACCAGAGCACGCCGGTGTTCGACCTGTCGTCCTCCTCCACCTACGCCGCCGTGCCGTGCTCCGGCTCCCCGTGCACCGACCTGCCCACCTCCAGCTGCACGTCGGCGTCCAAGTGCGGCTACACCTACACCTACGGCGACGCCTCGTCGACGCAGGGCGTGCTGGCCACCGAGACCTTCACGCTGGCCAAGTCCAAGCTCCCCGGCGTAGCGTTCGGGTGCGGCGACACGAACGAGGGCGACGGGTTCGCGCAGGGCGCCGGGCTCGTGGGGCTCGGGCGCGGCCCGCTGTCCCTCGTCTCCCAGCTCGGCCTCGACAAGTTCTCCTACTGCCTCACCTCCCGAGACGACACCGGCAAGAGCCCGCTCCTCCTGGGCTCCGTCGCCGAGATCTCCGAGGCCGCCGCCACGGCGCCCGTGCAGAGCACCCCGCTGGTGAAGAACCCGAGCCAGCCGTCCTTCTACTACGTGACGCTGACGGGGCTCACCGTGGGCTCCACGCGCATCACGCTCCCGGCCTCGGCGTTCGCGATCCAGGACGACGGCACCGGCGGCGTCATCGTGGACTCCGGCACCTCCATCACGTACCT
>OAMR01000427.1:859889-885200 GCA_900205405.1 Echinochloa crus-galli
CCCTTCCAAGCTCCAAGCCAAAGGATGGCGGAGTCAGCAGCACGGTTGCTTCTTCTACTGGTGGCCATGGTGGCCGCGGCCGGTTGCGCCACGGGTGCCCTGGCCGCGCCGCCGCACCCCAAGGGCCTGCGCGTGCGCCTGACGCACGTCGACGCCCACGGCAACTACTCGCGGCTGCAGCTGCTGCAGCGGGCGGCGCGCCGGAGCCACCACCGCATGTCGCGGCTCGTCGCCAGGACCACCGGCGCGTCGTCGAGCATCAGCAAGGCCTCCGCCGCCGCCGCGCCGGGCGGCGACCTGCAGGTGCCCGTCCACGCCGGCAACGGCGAGTTCCTGATGGACCTTGCCATCGGCACGCCGGCGCTGCCGTACTCGGCGATCGTGGACACCGGCAGCGACCTGGTGTGGACGCAGTGCAAGCCGTGCGTGGAGTGCTTCAACCAGAGCACCCCGGTGTTCGACCCGTCGTCCTCCTCCACCTACGCCGCCGTGGCCTGCTCCGGCTCCCCGTGCGCCGACCTGCCCACCTCCAGCTGCACGTCGGCGTCCAAGTGCGGCTACACCTACACCTACGGCGACGCCTCGTCGACGCAGGGCGTGCTGGCCACCGAGACCTTCACGCTGGCCAAGTCCAAGCTCCCCGGCGTGGCGTTCGGGTGCGGCGACACGAACGAGGGCGACGGGTTCGCGCAGGGCGCCGGGCTCGTGGGCCTCGGCCGCGGCCCGCTGTCCCTCGTCTCCCAGCTCGGCCTCGACAGGTTCTCCTACTGCCTGACCTCCCTCTACGACGCCGGCGGCAGGAGCCCGCTGCTCCTGGGCTCCGTCGCCGAGATCTCCGCCGCCGCCGCCACGGCGCCCGTGCAGAGCACCCCGCTGCTGAAGAACCCGAGCCAGCCGTCCTTCTACTACGTGTCCCTGACGGGGCTCACCGTGGGCTCCACGCGAATCACGCTGCCGGCCTCGGCGTTCGCGATCCAGGACGACGGCACCGGCGGCGTCATCGTGGACTCCGGCACCTCCATCACGTACCTGGAGGTGCGGGGCTACCGGGCGCTGAAGAAGGCGTTCGTGGCGCAGATGGCGCTGCCGGCGGTGGACGGGTCGGAGATCGGGCTGGACACGTGCTTCCGGGCGCCGGCCGAGGGCGTGGACCAGGTGCAGGTGCCCAAGCTGGTGCTCCACTTCGACGGCGGCGCCGACCTGGACCTCCCCGCCGAGAACTACGTGGTGGTGGACGCCGCGTCCGGCGCGCTCTGCCTCACGGTCATGGCGTCGCGGGGGTTGTCCATCATCGGCAACTTCCAGCAGCAGAACTTCCAGTTCGTGTACGACGTCGCCGGGGACACGCTCTCCTTCGCGCCCGTGCAGTGCGCCAAGTTGTGATCGTGTCTCTCGCGAGCGCGGCGCCGCTGGTTCGTGTTTAGGCGTACGTGTATGCTTGTACGTATGTGATTGTAACATACATACCGGATGGAGGATTTGGTGACTGGTGAGTGATCGATGTCGACATGCAGACATCATGTTCGTGACGGACACGCCGATTTTTTTGTCTGCTGGAGCAATGGGTGGGCTTGCTTTTAGTGGTAGAAGATTGCTCGCGGGGTGACTTTAGGACGGAGACGGAGACCCCCATTTGGTCCATGTCCTGGTCTCGAATTGACGGGCGAAATCCCTGCGTTTCCTTGCGTCTTCAAAAATCAGCAGCGTTTAGACCGAGTGTCCTGGTCTCGAATTGACGTGCGAAATCGATTTTCTGGGAGACACTCGGACCTCTGATGATTCGAATGTAGCCCAGAACCTCCGGCTAAATGGGCCATTGAGAAAGGGAGCGGCGCGTGGAGGCCCGGCCCTCTCAGGGTTCGCGTGTGCGCGAGCCCGGAGGCCGCATCGACGCGGCGGGCCGGGCATTTCGCCTACCCAGGCCCAGCAGCAGAGCAGAGCGTTCAAAAGATTCGTGTCCATTGAAAAATAGCGGCACACGCGCGCGCATCAAGAACACAAGGATGCCATGTCGCCGGCGCGGCGCGAACAATCACCAACCAGTTCACCTTTGGCGCACCTCCTTTGTATGGCCGCCGCCGCCTATCTACTTAACCGCGCTGCACCCGGTCGAGCACCTTGCAGGCTTGTGCTCACACACGTGCTGCCGCGCCGTAGGCCGTAGCCAGCCTCATCCCCAAGCCCCCAACGCCGCCTGGCCGCCATGGAGCTGCTGGTGCTCCTGCTCTTCCTCGCCCTCCCGGTCCTCCCGGCGCGCTGCGCCCCGGTGACACCGCCGCCGCCGCAGCCGCGGCGGTCGGTACAACTTGAGCTGGCCCGCGTGGACGCCAACCTCACGGGGCACGAGCTCATCCGCCGCGCCGTGCAGCGCAGCCTCGACCGGCCGGGGGTCGTGGCCGGCGGCGGCGGCGGAGGGGGGCTGAGGGCCGCGGCGGCGGCGGCGGTCGCACCAGCGACACCTGCGGCCAGCTCGACGAGCACAGGCACGTCACACGTCTATCCCATCCATGGACGAACCACCCGATGCCCGTGCACTCACTGACAAAGTGACAACCTAACCAACCTTATGTGTCAACTACAGGTGCCGCTCCGAGGACGACGACGCGTGCCAGTACACGTACAAGTACAGCGGCAACGGCGTGACGAAGGGCACCCTGGCCATGGACAAGCTGGCCGTCGGCGGCGACGTGTTCCACGGCGTCGTCTTCGGCTGCAGCGACTCCAGCGCCGGCGGCCCGCCGGCGCAGGCGTCGGGGCTGGTCGGTCTCGGCCGCGGGCCCCTCTCGCTCGCGTCCCAGCTCTCGGTGCACCGGTTCATGTACTGCCTGCCGCCGCCCACGTCGCGTTCCCCCGGGAGGCTCGTGCTCGGCGCCGCCGTCGACGCCGTCCGGAACGTCTCCGACCGGGTCACCATCACCCTGTCCTCCAGCCCGCGGTACCCGTCCTACTACTACCTCAACCTCGACGGCATCGCCGTCGGCGACCAGACCCCGCGCACGGTCAGGACCGCGACGACGCCGCCGCCCAGAGGCGGCGGCGGCGGCGGCGGCGCGAACCTGTACGGGATGATCGTGGACGTGGCGTCGACGATCTCGTTCCTGGAGGCGTCGCTGTACGAGGAACTGGCGGACGACCTGGAGAAGGAGATCCGGCTGCCCCGAGCCACGCCGTCGCGGCGACTGGGGCTGGACCTCTGCTTCATCCTGCCGGAGGGGGTGGGGATGGACAGGGTGTACGTGCCCACGGTGTCGCTGTCGTTCGACGGCCGGTGGCTGGAGCTCGAGAGGGACCGGCTGTTCGTGGAGGACGGCCGGATGATGTGCCTCATGGTCGGCAAGACGAGCGGGGTCTCCATCCTCGGCAACTTCCAGCAGCAGAACATGCACGTCCTCTACAACCTGCGCCGGGGCAGGATCACCTTCGCCAAGGCCACCTGCGAGTCCTTGACATGATTCCACTTGGATTGGGATTTGATCGCGTGATCTTGTACTGCGTTCCATGATTTTAGTGAAATCGCACATTGGAAGATTAGATCTTGATGATGGTCTGTGCTAACCCTTTTGGCTGGAATTTCTGAACCACGTAGGAAAGTGTAACGTTTCAATTTTCATCACCCACCGCTACTACTCCGCCGCCGCCGCCGCAGCAGCAGCCGCGGCGCGATCAGAAGGTGCGAATCCTCTGCCGAGTATTCTACAATTTCTACATCTCCGACGACACCCCAACGTTGCCACCTCTCCTGGCCCAATGCATCGCTTCTCCTGCTCGTCGCGATCTCTCCTCTCTTTCACGGCATCCGCAACACTTCGCTGGCGGCTACCAGCGCATGCGCGACGAGTTTCCCCACACATGGTGTTTCCCAATCTACCTGCTCGTCGTGTTTCCCGGTGTGTTCTCTTGTCCTGATCCTAAAGTTTCGGCATTTACTTCGTCGCTGTAGTTTTGGATCTGGATTGTGACAACTTTAGGGTTTTTATTTGCCCTTCTCATGTTTTATGAAGGCAAACGGTGATATGTGTGCTTTCTTATTCCGACAAAAAGAAATTGAAGCACACTGGATGTGGTGACGAAAACCAAAGGAGGGCAACAGATAACAGAAATCATTGCCAGTGACGAAAGAAAACTTACTCATGAGGAAGGATATACTGTCAATAATATACTCGCAAACAGTAGACATCGTGATGGTTCCATATACAGGGGCATGGATACATGGTGGAAAAGGGATTATTGTATCGCAGACCATAATGAGAATAAGTGATAAATATCTCTTTCCCTACCTTAGTTTGTTGTTATTATTTTTGTTATTATATATAAGATTTGTTTCATTGACCATAGCGTATCCTTTTCAGTATCCAACAACTGTACTGTACATATTTTTATTGTGATCCTAGAGATTATTGTATATGAGAAGCTCTGCAGTACTGCTAGCCTTGTGCGACATTCCCCCAAACCCTCCACAACTTGCACTCTTTTAGTTATGAGATAGTTGCACTAGGGGTTCCACACTTGGACGAGAGTAGCATTTCCACCCACAAACCTTTCCCTTTGGATAAAGCTATACATTGCTCAAGTGTTTTAGTCACCCCTGTCACTCGATTTTTTTCACCGTCCAAATCTTTAATGTTTTCTCGGTTGTTGTTGGATCTGTCCTAGCTGGTGGTTGTTTTTTTGTCATTTTTTCTATTTTGTGGGTCCCACCGCACTGTTCAAATTTTGGGACCCGCGCTTTTTTATTTACTCGTACTCAGCTGCATCGGTTTCTACCGAATGGCTTTCGGCTTCCCCTCTTCCTTTCTGCTGCTGGGTTCACGGCCCTCGCGATTCGTCAAGGTGTGTCGATTTTTCCTTCGGTTCCTTCAAATTTCTCGTTGAATTTATGTTGTTTTGAGGTTCAGATCCCTCCCCTTTTCTGATTTCTTAGTTCGTGGTTAGTGTTGTTTATGAGATTCAGATCCCTCCCCTTTTTTGATTTCTTAATTTGTGGTTAGTTTGATTTAATCTGATCTTACTGTTTGGTAATCATGTGTTGGTGCTTATCAAATCTCGAGAAATGTAGTAGTGCTCTGGATATGCGCCATGAACTTGTTAGGTCCCTATGGTTCAATTGGATTCTGGATATGCGCCATGGCTCTAGATTTTGTGTCAGTCCGCTGTATGTTGATGTTTCTTTCCGTTTGTTGGATGTTGGTTATCTGTCTTTTTTTGTTTTCCTATTTCCGTGGGCCTTATATATCAGCGCCTGTTTCAATTTGTTCAATGGGCGGCCGTTGTTTATCTATTCGCAGTGTGTTGTTTGAACCAGCTTTTCCTCACCTCACCTTTCTCCGCTTCTCCATTTTAGCTCGTTATTTGCTTATATCGGTATGTTTCAAAGTAATATGGATAATACACTTTGATTTAAATGTAATTCTATTTAAATTAGAATGTGACAGTATGAAAATTTTAAATTAACAGTACCATAGCTTCTAATTGACAGTACTATTTGTACGATCAATTTTAAAGGTTAGTTATGTAACTGTTATAATTTTATATTTGGATATCTTTTAAATGTAAATTAGCTTCTAATTAACAGTATTATTTCTATTTTCTTTTGCATTACCTTTACATGTATTTGATATTTGTATTTTTAAATTTGCATTTTTGGAGTTTCAGTAGCACCCCAATTCATTTGTATTTGACTGACTGTAGAAAATAATATGTTAATCTGTTTATTCGCTTTTGTATATCTTTAATTTGCTAATTTGTTGATGTGTTGACTAATTTTTATTTTTATTTTCCGGGTTTCAGTATGGTCCATTTTATTTGTTATCTGACTGACTATAAAATAATATGTTGATCTTATTATGTGTTGTTCTGTTAATATGTTGTTGTGTGTATCTGATAATAAGATTTTAGATGTCTGTGGTTCTGATGTCTGTTGATGTTGCTTCTTGTTCGCTGGATGTTGGCTGGCTGTCTTTTTTTTATTTTTCCTGTTTTCGTGGACCCCATATGTTAGCGCCCGTTTCAATTTGTTCGATGAACGGCTGTTGCTTATTTATTCGCGGCGTGTTTTTTTAACCAGCTTTTCCTTACCTCACCTTTTCTCCGCTTCTCCATTTCATCTCGCTATTTGCTTATGTCTTATGTTTCAAAGTAATGCGTACAATACACTTTGATTTAAATGTAATCCTATTTAAATTAGAATTTGACAGTATATAAATTTTAAATTGATAGTACAATAGCTTCTAATTGACAGTTTATTTGTACTGTCAATTTTATAGGTTAGTTATGTAACTGTTATAAATTTATATTTAGATATCTTTTAAATATAAATTAGTTTCTAATTAACAATACATTTCTATTGTCTTTTGCATTATCTTTATATGTATTTGATATTTGTATTTTTAAATATATACTTTTGGGGTTTCAGTAGCACCCAATTTATTTGTATTTGACTGACTGTAGAAAATAATCTGTTAATCTGTTTATTTGCTTTTGTATATTTTTAATTTGCTAATCTCTGATGTGTTGACTATTTTTTTTTTATTTTTTGGATTTCAGTAGGGCCCACTTTATTTGTTATCTGACTGACTATAAAAACATCTGTTGATATTTTTATGTGTAGTGCCGTCGATTTGGAGCACTTGATTTTTGTCGAGAACAATGTTTTCCCATTTTGCACAGATCTGGTACCTAGGGGCTGTAGGTTGCAAAATCGAGTGATGTTCCTAGGGGGCTGTAGGTTGCACGGATCTGATTCCCATTTTGTCACCCTACTAGGCTTGATAGTTAGTGTTGTTAGTTCTTCCCTTAGTTGTGTGAGCCGTGTTTATTTTCTCATCTAGCATCTTTTCATACTGCAAAATATGTCTGAGCCGCCTAAGAGCTAATGCTGCTAAATCCTTCCTTGGATGTCTATTAAGTGACAGTGCAAAACCTATTAAGTGACAATGCTAGTTGTACTGTCATTTTAATAAAACTTACATGTAATTGATATCTGTTAATTTTGATTAGTACGTACATATGTATTTAAGATGTAGTTTCATCTTCTGTTTCAGTATCTTACTAACCATAGAAAAAATCTGTTTATATATATGTGTATATGAACTTCTATGTCCGCAGTTGAAAAACGGTTGAATTGCTCGGGTGCCATAATTCATTGGAATGTCTCAAAATGTACTTGAAAAATGTTTCTGTATTTTACTCTGAAAATTAGTGTGCCAGAGTTCTCCAAAATACATGATATTTTCTCTCTTGTTTTTAAGGTGTTGTGGGGGCTTTAAATCGCTCGGGTGACAGTTCCTTTGGAAACACTCGATTTTTTTTTCCTGGAACAATCGAGTGTTTTGAGGGGCTAAAACACTCGAGTGCTCATGGCTTCTAAAATGCTCGAGTACCAAGTAGACAGATTGCAGGCCCTTCAACTGTCATTGTTTGCACAAATAGGAACATGCGTTGTTACCGGATGGGAGCGGCTGAGGTGGCATGTAGGGTGTGTGTTTGGTTAGTAGCCGCAGCTTGCCATGCCGCGTGTGTTAGGCACGCCTCACTGCATTAGGCTCCTGTTTGTTTCATAACCTCACCTTCGGCACACCGAAAAAAGCCTAGCACCCAGAGACGGGGTGTTTAGTTCCTCAAAAGTGGGTGAAAAGTGAAGAGAAAATGTCACATCGGACACTGTAGTGCACTGTAGCATTTTTCATTTGTTTGTGGTAAACATTGTCCTACCATGACCTAAGTAGGTTCAATAGATTCGTCTCGTCGTGTACACCAAAACTATGTAATTAATTTTTTATTTACCTACATTTAATACTCCATGTACGAGGAGGAAGATTTGATGTGATAGGTAAATAATAAAGTTTGGAGAGAGAATTTTTGGGAAAGTTTGAGAAGTGAACAATGTATAGTCTTCGTAGGCTGTGTTTAGTTCCCGGTCAAATCAACAAACTTCCCAAAATTCTCTCTCCAAACTTCACTATTTACCTATCACATCAATCTCTCTCCTCGTGCATGGAGCATTAAACGTGGGTAAATAAAAAAACTAATTACATGGTTTTGATGTACATGACGAGACGAATCTTTTGAAGCTAGTTAGGTCATGGTAGGATAATATTTACCACAAACAAACGAAAAGTGCTACGATAGCTACAGTATCGGATGTGACATTTTCGCCAACCTTTCTCTTCCTCTTTTGGAACTAAACACACCCGTACTTTCATTCGGTCTAGCGGGCAGCGGTCGTGGATGCTCCACAGTCGCAACTTAAGTTGTTTCACAATTGGTTTCTTCTCTCCATTATTTTATCACCAAGGTTTGGGCTGAAAATATGGTAGAATCAAGAGCAAATTCTATATGTGTTATTGACAAATATATTCCGTCCATTATGTCCTGTTCGTTTGAATTATCAGTCACTAGCCAGCAGTGTTTTTCTCTTAGTAAAAACCAGCACCAGCCACTAACCCGCCAACAGTGTTTTTCTCTCAGCAAAAACTAGCATCAGCCACCAGCCAACCGATATATGCCATCCAAAATTAATCTATCTTTCAGTCAGTGGCGGACACAAGCCTAGAGCCACCTGGGCCATGGCCCTAGACGTGGACTGAAATTCTCCACTGATATTACTGTAGCAATAAAAAGGCCCAACAATTATTTACGAATTGGCCCATGGACTGGCCCTAGGCCTTGGGCCAAAATCTGTCCGCCCCGGCTTTCAGTGTCATCAGTTATAATTTCTAGTTCTCCTCAAAAAAAAAGTTATAATTTCTAGTCTAACTGGATGCCGCCGCCGTCGACACGTACAGAAGGCAGACCTCGACACCGGAGATGGCGGGGCTGCCGCTTGAGAAGGACATGGGGGGCGACAAATGGTGTTGGACTTGAAAAGGCGGAGAGCTCTTCCCCGGGGGCCGGGGCCTGCTCACTGGCATCCGCGTGGGGTACGCGGCGAGTAGCCATGGGATATCGAGGCAGAACTACCCTTGTGTTGGACTGGGCCGACTTGGTCTCTTTTGGGCCGAAGGATAGCAGCGGAGCACCTGCTGTGATGAAGCGCGCACACACTCCGATGAAAGTCTACAAGAATGTTAGGTTTTTATAGCATAAATAATAGTCATAATTTCTCTGGTTCATTCTTATTTTGTAGTCTCCTCTTGTTGCTCCTTGTTGAAAGTAGATAGCAAGAAAAAAAATTACTTGTTCAATGAGAAAAGGGGAATGGAAAATCACAGTCTCACTTCTGCAAATCTCGAATGTAAGTTCTCAAATGCCATGTTTCCTGGGCATGGATATTGTAACACAATAGCCATATAAAAATCAGCTTACAAGAATATATATCAATGTTTAGACATGGATGAATTCTAACTATCTTCAGAAATCTTTACCCTCAAGAGAAGGGGAAAATGCGATTTCACTTAGACAACTTGGCCTTCGAATACTCTCGCACAACATTCGCCAGTTCTTGGACATGTGGGTCTACAACTCCTGTCAAGAAATATTGGAACTTTGAACCCCATGCCCAAATTGTTTTATTGTTCTTAAAAATAATACAAAAGAATAAAACAATGGTAACCATACCTAATTTGTTTAGGGCATCCTCAAGTTTGAACAGATACTCTTTGTTAGGTCCACTTGGGCCTTCAGCAAGATAAATTTGCCTAAACATGGCAAAAGTTGTATTAGAAAACTAAACAGAGCACAACTTATACCATAATAACAACAGTTCCATTTTTTCTTAAACGAACTAATAACAGTTTTGAGTTGACCAATCTCGTAATGTGGAAGTTAACGGGATGCCATACTTGGCCATTTCTTCCAGAGGTGCAGGACCAAGATAGTTTTTGTTGCTCTCCTTCTTCGTTGTGGCTAAGTATCTATTATCAATGCATTCAGTTCCATCAGTGAAAATTTGGTAGGTATGAAATGCTTATTGGAAACTACAGAACCACTTACACCATCACATTTTCTACTGCTGGTACTTTGGGCGATGAATCCTGTAAGTTATTGCAACTTATAAGTAGTTATTACATGAGGAACACTGTCAAAAAGGGAAATAATTCCATCACTCATATCTTACTGTATACAAGTCAAGGTAAATCTTCTCATCATACTGCTTCTCTCTGACTTCTAGGTACTGCAATTCAAATCTGAAGGTAAATGCCAATAAGGGCAAGGTAAGCGACACAAAATAAGTTTGTGCAGAGACTTGCTGCTACAGATACCATCAAGATAAACACATCAAAGTTCATATAAGGCAGTTTCATAAACTCGTTCATGACTTAAATCATAATCTCTGAAGAAAGTGCAGAAAATAACATATTAGTTGTGGGGCATCAACCAATCTGATTATTTCCATTATGACTGGTAAGTAACACCAGCAATATTCCAATAGTCAAATAAATGAGTGTCATCATGAAACAGTCATGTGTAATCAGCATTGGCAATCGGAACAGATCTCGCTGACTTGCAATAAACTTACCTCCATAGCTACCGGCTTATCTTCCTCCCTTATTTTGTAGGCAATTCCCCACTACAGACGTCAAATTGAGAGATGAACAGTGAAAGGATTGCCAGGCTATCCAAAAAGAAAATAAACAGATACGGAATAAATAACAAGGTGGGTGGAGTAACATCTATCATGAAAAAGCTTTTGCAGGTATATGAATTTACTAATTCATTCATTTCATTGTACTGCCAAATCTTAGCACATCCTAGTGTAGGAATGCTCATCTTCCTCCTTTACTTTGTAGGCAGTCCCCCATTATACAGTAAAAATCAATGAATGAACTGTGAACAAGATTGTAAGGCATTCAGGATAAGATGACAAGATGAGGGAGTAACATCTATCACGAAAAACGTTTTTGCGTGTAGCTATGAATTCACTGTTTCATTTGGTTGTATGTACTACCAAATCTTAGCGCATCCTAGTGTATGAATGCTCATCACAAGACAGAGTCAGAGAGGGTAGAGATGAAGAGGGGCGTACGCAGGTCGCCCCAGGCTGGTGCTCGAGCGTGACGGTCCTCCCGGGAAACTGCGGCGTGCCCCTGTGGTCCGTGCTACCTGTCCGGCGGCCAAAGGATATTAAACGGAGAAAAACTGAGGCCGGGCACGAAGAGGCCGGCGAGTGCGCGGCGCCGGCAGTCGGCTGTAGGAGGAGATTATTACCCTGGTAGAAGACGCGGCGGTAGTCCCGGACGAAGCCGACGACGCGGTCGTCGTGGGCGAAGCCGGGATTCCAGATCAGCGAGCCGTACCCGAACACCCACGTCGGCGCCGCCGCCGCCATGCCTCCTCCCCCTCGACCGGTGTCTCTGTCTCCTCTTCCTCCGGTGGAATCGAGAATGGCTTCAGCTTTGTTGCGCACGGGAGAGTGTGGTGGGGCCCACGCAGGGGAGTGAGGTGGTTGGTGCGTGCGCGGGCAGTAGTAGCCAGGCGAATCACGCAGAAATCGAGAGGCAGGCGACAATTTGCCGGTCGTTTTCTCTCTCTCTCTCTCTTTCTTTTTTCTTCTTCTTTTTGCCCTTTTTCATTTTGGATGATGGCCCAGCGTGACAAGTGGCAATTAAAGAATTTTTGTTGCTTACGTTTCCAAAAACACAAGGTGACCATTTCCTTGTCACACACCTGGCTTTTGAGGTAGTAAATCATGTAAATATATACAAGATCCTACAATGCATACTGAGGCAGTAATCCATAACCAGTCATTAGAACAGCATTCCCATCCGAAAACTCACCACATACCAAACATAATAAAAAACAGGAGACAGATGGTCGGATGCTGAGTGTCAGTTACACAAGCAGGCAAAGCAGGACTGAGAAAACATGACAAAGCCAACAACAACTTTCAGTCCTGCACCAGTTTATGCAAATTATAAACGGAACAATCAGGAATCCCTAGAAGTAGTGAACCCGGTCAATCAGTAAAATGTGCAGGACCAACCCACGCAATTCATGCTATGCACTGTGCAGAAAATGAGCCAAGTAGGAAGCTAAGCATGGAATTCTGTAGACAGCATCATCAATTTCACTCATTCTAATCAGGCGAAATATAAGCATTAGAATAGCAATTTACTCGTATATCACAAAAGCCATCACAAACACATTCAGAGATTGTCTCATATCAGCAAGTACTTTTATATCTCTCCCAATTCTACAATTCTTTATTTTCCTATACTGTTAACCGAGTAAAGCTTCTTCTATGCTGAAGCAGTAGCACTCTAATGCAGGCCTTGTCAGGTATGGAATAATAATGGTCCCAAATGGTAGATGCGTGGGCTGTCATCAGACTAAGATACCGAAACTACCTCAGAATCATCTGCTGAGGCCTCAAATAATCACTGCTGCAACCCCTTGAACCTCCAGACAGAACCCTGTCAATCATCAGGGTCAGTATTGATGTCATCGTAGTCACCTCCGCTGCTTGAGTCAGTACTGTACAAAGGCTCCCATGGCTCCCTGAATGACTGGAGTGCACAACACCTCTCCTCAATGTCGCCTTCAAGCCTGACGTTCCAGCAGCCAAGTATGTTCAGCATGCGCAGCAGTGGACACTTGTTAAGAATGTTGTTTACTGCAAGGTCACTGAACAGGCCGTAGGCAAGCTCAAGCTGTTCCAGCCTCGGCATGGTGTTTGCAACTGCCATTGCCTCTTCTTCGACCACCTTAGCAGCTGTGTTGCCCTGAGGAGGCTCGGGAGGGGGCATGTTCCTCTTCAGCTGAACGAGCAATTTGCAGTGCTGGCCTAATGCCTCGATTCCTCTGGACGTGATGTTCAGGCAGTAACTAATGTCCAGCACTTTCAGTGCAGGAAGGCATTCTGCATGCTTCTCCACGGCTTGATCAGTGACCTCACTCATTGGGATCTGGAGGACATTGATCAGCTTACCGCTATCCAACAGGAGCAAACATCAAACATTATTAGTTGCAACAATGATGATTTGGATGTCATGTTTGCAGAGTATACTGAACTGAAGTTTTTAGCCATACTAAATAATAGCTACATAAGTTACTAAAATGCATGTAAGAAAAAGCATGGTATCACAGAGCAGAGTTTTTTTTCCAAGTTTGCTGTCCAAAATATATGACCAATATTTTTTCCTATGAAAAATTGTAAATGCAACCTTAAGTCCTCAGCAAAGCAGTACAGCCTTAATCTAACAAATTAGGCCATAGCACAAAGGATTACACACGAACAGTCAGGGAAGCATCAACATCTTAAGAGTCATCATGAAAAGTCAGACATCTGTCACTAAATAAGTGAGGTTGTCAGCTCTGTTTACAGAAAGCCAGGGGGACACGCCCGAAAATTTCAAATAATGATGTTCACAGAGGACCAAGGCATGTTTACCCTTACAATCTTGATTCTTGAGGACCAAACACAAAGTGATGACTGAGAACTTGCAGAGCAGAGCAGAGCATCTCATATTGTCATGAGATGTGTGGTACAGCAGATGTCCATCCATGCATTAGGATTCTTGAGTTGAGTTGACAAAGGCAGATCAACATAGAACTAACGCTCTCTAGCGGTTCAGAAAAATTTACAGTGTCATGCACAGAACAATAGCTTTTTTAGCAGCATGTTAACAAGTAGTTGCCGGAATCGGCATTGCTAATTTGTAGCCCATTTTGGCAGTAAAGTATCACAATTTTGTAATTTTTTATGCAAACCATGGTTTCAGAATACAATTACTACTATAATCTTACATTAGTGGTATGCCATGCCAATATGGTTTACGCCCGTCAGGTAGATTAACACGGATTTTTTCCAAACCAAGAACGAACACTTCACGATTTCAGACGAATCATCTGTAAGGACTAGGGACAACGTGACTTACGAGGCAGCGACGTAGGTGAGCGAGGCGTCCCCGACGCGGTAGGCGGAGAGCCTCCGGAGCGTGCCCTGCGCGCGGGCGACGAGTCGGCGCACGGCGGCGTCGGCCCTGGCGCGGCAGTTGACGCGGCGGCACCACGCCTCGATGTCGACGTCCCCCCACATGTCCGGCGACGCCGCGGCCTGCCTCCACGCCCTGCACACCTGCGCCGCGCCCCGCGCCACCTCGTCCGCCGCGACCCGCCCGCGGAGCACCAGCGCCAGGATCTCCGGGCTCACCGCCTCCGTCCACCTCCACTCGTAGCCCACCCCCTCCTCCTCATCGCCTCCCGCTCCCGCCTCTCCTCCCCCGGCGTCGAAGGGCCTCGCCTTCTTCGCGTCCGGCTCCGTCGAGTCCCACATCAGCCCTCCGCGGGTGGCCGTACCGTCTGCCTTCGCCGGCGCCGCCGCCTCCGACCAGCTCGTCCAAAACCCCCCGCTCCAGCGCCAGCGGCGACCGCGTCGCCTCCGCCGGCGGGCCTCTTCTTCATGGCCTCCTCGTGCGACCACCTCACCACGGGCCCTCTCCCGTCAGGCCTCGCCCTCTTCGCCTCCCACCCCTGGCCACCTCCTCCGCCGAAGCGGCCCCCAAATTTGGGGTTCCGACGCTTCATCTCCGGCGATCGCCGCTCGCCGGGGTAGGTCGGCGTGCACCCCCTTTGGGGTTTTCCTTCCCCTTTGTGAAATTGGGGAGGGGGCGAGGAGGGGAAGGGACGGGGTCTCTTGTCTTGTCTCAGTGGTCACTGTAGACTGGAGTGGAGAAGCTAGCCTTTGTAGCGACGAGCTCCCCAACCTTCGCAGAGAGGACGGACCGATGCGCGACACGTTTACCATCTAACGGTTGCAGACACTTCAACTTTTCGAGTTCGTAAATTCGGAAGGTGTAGAGCCACGTGTACTCCGCGACACCCACGGTAGGTACAGTGTGGGCCCTGGCTGGATCAGAAGAGTTGGGCTACTGCTTAAAATGGGCTGAAATCGATTTCGGCCCATAGAAACACACCATCGCCTCTATAAAAGCCCATTCCTCTCAAGCAGCGGAGAGGCGGGGGTTGCCCTAACAACCCGGGGAGCCACCGGTGTCCTCCCTCCCCCCGCGAGCAAATGGCGGCGGGCCTCGAGCCATCGCGTACAAACGCAGCGCGGCCGCGCTCGCCGGGCTCGCCGCTGCACACGCAGAAGCACACCCGCCTCGTGGAGCCTGAGGGGAAGCCGGCGCGCGAACCGAGCGAACAAGCCAGCCCGCAGCCGCAGCCATGGCCCTCTCCGAGAGCTCGCGGAATGCGCTGCTCCCCGGCTTCCTCTACGCGGCCCCGGCAGCCGCCTCCCCGTTCGCCGCCGCCGCTGGCGTGTGCGGGCGCGCGGTCGCGCCGCCTGCGCAGGGACCCGCCGTGTGGGCGCGGGCGCCGAGCGAGCCGGGCCGGAGGATCGAGATGTACTCGCCGGCGTTCTACGCGGCGTGCACGGCCGGCGGCGTCGCCAGCTGCGGGCTCACGCACATGACCGTCACGCCGCTCGATCTCGTCAAGTGCAACATGCAGGTGAGAGATCCGTGCGCGTCTCTTGTAAAGTTGTCCTCCTAACGGGGCGTTATGTGTTCCTGATCTGCATGTTGGTTCGATTTGGATCACTGGGTGTTGTTATCTTTGTCAATGCTTGGGGGCCTTCTTCACATTCAATAACTTATCGGTTGAGCTATAAACAATCGTTTTATTGATGTGTCAGTATGTTTGCTGCATTGCTCGTGAGATTTTGTTTAGTCCTTTAATCCATTTCATGATTCCTATCTGGTCCTTTAATCCACTTCATGATTCCTAGGTGTAGCTTTGAGTTTCATGTTAGCTGTTCGACACCACAAATATGCCAATATGTGGTACTTGAAGCTGTCACTGTAAATTCTGCATAACAGTCAACAAATACGCCAAATCACATTTTCATACATATCTCGTGCGCCTGGGGTTCTGGATTAAGAGTTAATCGGTGGTCTTAATTTGCATATTTTAGTGCTCATTTTTGCAATAGCCATCAATGTGGATTGATTACTAATGAAAATGTTGCATTTGCTAAATTCCAGATCGATCCAGCCAAGTACAAGAGCATTACATCTGGTTTTGGTGTTTTGTTGAAAGAGCAAGGGCCCAAGGGTTTTTTCAGGGGCTGGGTACCCACTTTGCTTGGATACAGTGCTCAGGGAGCATGCAAGTTTGGTTTCTACGAGTTCTTCAAGAAGTATTACTCGGACATTGCTGGTCCTGAGTATGCCGCCAAGTACAAGACTTTGATTTATCTTGCCGGGTCTGCTTCTGCTGAGGTCATTGCAGATATTGCCCTCTGCCCAATGGAGGCTGTGAAGGTCCGTGTGCAGACACAGCCTGGCTTTGCAAGAGGTCTGTCCGACGGCCTCCCCAAGTTTGTCAAATCTGAAGGCTATGCTGGGTGAGTTGAAGCATGCTCTACTTCTGTACCCATATCCTCACATGTTCCTAATAATATTACATGGATTATGCAGGCTGTATAAAGGAATTGTTCCTCTCTGGGGCCGACAAATTCCTTGTAAGTACATATTTTCTGTCTGAACTCCCAATGTTATAGAAAGTTCACTTGCTTTCCTTTCAAATTTTACATTGTCTGCCCCCTAGGAATCAGCTGTTGAGATAGATGGTATATGATTTTGGAAAGCATGCATGTTACAATGATGTGTTGATTGAACCTATCTTGTTAGTCAAGGATGTCGTGTGCTCCTCCAGAGGTGCTTACATCTGCAGTGATTATAATATTATCTGTGGTGTCGGTGATGCAATGACAATGTACTAATGTCCCAGTGATTGAACCTATCTTGTTAGTCCCAGTGATTTTTAACTCTTATGTGACATCGTGCATATTTAAGAGCTTTTCATTAGTCATAATATCCATGGGATGTGTTTAAGTGCACACATTTCTTCATAGCTCTATATGTTTGAAGTGTAAGTCTGCACACAATATTTGCACACTGTGTCATCACATTATTACTTGACCTAGCGTCCAATTTTATGTTGTATCTTCAATAATTTTAATGTTTTGAATCTGAGGACCAACATCTCTGAATAATTGTCTCATTAGGTCTTATTTTCTTTAATCGCTGTCTATATCGCATTTTTTATTACAGTGTATAATGTTTTTCTTTTGACATGGAAACAGTGTATAATGTTAGTTTGACAGAATATAGTTATGGTGCACATAGTTCTTCTTGAAATCCTACAATGATTTTCAAGATTTTATGTGTGCATATATAGATGTTTCCACACTGCTTGAGTCATCTCCATTTTATAACTGGACCTGGACTCCAATGAGATGGTGTATATTGCTTAATTGCATGAGAAATTTCTATGCTTTATTGCTTTTGGATTCATGGAGTATCTTCTATGAATTATTGTTTCATTTTTATACAGATGGCATGTCTTATGGCATTCATATTTGTTTGTATCCTATTGTATATCATGACATAAAATGTTTGTTTTGCTAGAATATGTTCTATTGCACATAGTTCTTGAAATTGTACATGATTTTCAAGATTTTATGTGTGCATATATAAATCATCCACACTGCTTGAGTTTTCTCTACTACTCTAGAGCCAGACTCCAATGAAGTGGCATACATTAAAATATGTTAGGTTTATGTTGTAGAGATTTGAATACTCTTCTACTGTACTAGGATGTGTTATTTTCCATGCACATAGTTCTTCTTGAAATCACATTATGCTTTTCAAGATTTTATGTGTGCACATATAAATATTCCATACTGCTTGAGCTATCTCTGGTGCTATGGAGCTAGACTCCAATGAAGTGGTGTACATTAGTTAAGAAACGTATTAGATTTATGTTGTGGAGAGCTTGGTACCATTTTATTTCAAATTTGTGTGATGACATTCGGTTATGGGTAATTGGGCACTTAACCATGTAGTATGATGATACTTTGCTAAAAGTTGCATCTTGATGTGGCTACTTGCTACTTGTACCCATACCTGCATGCTAGGGCTTGCATTTTCTTGCACATAGTTCTTCTTGGAATCACATTCTGGTTTTCAAGATTTTATGTGTGCATATACAAATTTTCCACACTGCTTGAGCTATCTCCATTATGGAGCTAGACTCCAATGAAATGGTGTACATTATAATCTAATGCTTATTAGTAGTGCCCTGGAATAAAGATAGTGACTGCAGTGCACGAATGGTTCTAATCTGCTTGTGTCCATTATACTGGGAGTTAATCTCCTATTTTGATTACATTGCTACTGCTAGTCTGCTACTGAAACTTGTTGCATAACTGGATTTCCCTTGCATGTAGCACTACTTTTTCCTTTTCCCCTTGCATGAAACAATGTTAGGTTTCTGTGTTATGTAGCACTTCTTGCTTCGTTATTTGAACATTAAGTACTGAAGAATGACTGTTATCATCTTGTGATTCTACACAATACAGACACTATGATGAAATTTGCCTCCTTTGAGACTGTTGTTGAGATGATCTACAAGTATGCCATCCCTTCCCCCAAGAGTGAGTGCAGCAAGAATCTCCAGCTTGGAGTGAGCTTTGCAGGCGGCTACATTGCCGGTGTGTTCTGCGCCATTGTTTCCCACCCAGCTGACAACCTTGTCTCCTTCCTCAATAATGCTAAGGGGGCAACTGTGGGCGATGTAAGTTTGCAATATACCATCATCTGCTCAGAAACGCATCTTGGATAACTAACCCACCATATAATGTGTTTCTTGCGCAGGCTGTGAAGAAGATTGGTCTAGTGGGGCTATTTACACGTGGGCTGCCGTTGCGTATTGTGATGATCGGTACCCTCACTGGGGCGCAGTGGGGTATCTATGACGCTTTTAAAGTCATGGTTGGACTGTAAGTGTTTCTTTTTGTTGGTATCCTTTGTTGACATTAGCTCTGTAGGGTCTTTTAGCCTGATGGGGTTATCTATGGTCCAGGCCGACTACTGGTGGCGTTGCCCCTACACCTGCTTCTCCCAAGGCCTGATTCCACTCTTCCAAGCTTTTCTAGCAACAATTTTGGCAACCAACCTTGGATGATATGACCAAATGGCTCCTCTCCTCAGTCGGAGGAAGGAATTCTCTATATTTCTTTTAGGAACGCTTAACTGCGTGCCTGTCAATATCTCAGATGAGCCACACGCTCCATACTTGGTGTTAATTAGAAAATGAAACATTTAGGAACATGTATAGTACGATAATAATCAGGTGCATTATGATTTCCATGGAAACCATGGCATCATCCTTTTCTTTTCTTGTATTTTATTTTGGAAGCACAAAATTGTATAGCTGGCCCTTGTTAAAGCTATTTTCTCCAGTATATATTTGTGAATGAACGAGAATTGAGGTTGGGTCTTGATCTTGCGGCCTGTATGCTGCTTGTTCACATGTAGCCGTTGTACACGTGGTGTGAATTCTGTTTCCTGCATATTGAACAAAACTCTTTGCACCCTGCTGCTTGGTCATCCATGTCGTGAATATTCTCGGGAAGTGCTGCGGAGAGGCAATGTTCTTTGAGTTAATTCTCTCAATGCCATAGAAATTATACCCAGTTTCCTCAGTGCCACAAATTTTTGTAAACTTTCCTCAGTGCCATAAGAATTCTAACCCTTTCCCTCAGTGCCATTCCGTCCCTGTTTCCGTTAATGGGATGTTAACCGAGGTGAAAAAAGACGTTTTTACCCCTGGCCCCACCTGTCATGCACAGCTCCTCTCTCCCTCTCCCTTTCTCTATCTCTATCTCCCAATCTCCTCCGCAGGATGAGCGCCGGCGCGAGCGAGCAGCAGCCTTAGCGGCGGCTCGACCTCAGCGGCGGCGGCGGCCACAGGCGGGCGCCGACGCAGCGACGGTGGCGCGCATAGGCAAGCCCAGCCCCGGCCTCGGCGTGGGCGGCGGCCCTAGCCTCTCCGCAGACCGCACGAGCAGGCGAAGGCCGTGAAGCGGCGCTCAGCGCGGGGAGAGAGGCGGGGCTTGTCATGGGGAGGGGCGGCGGTCGGGCGGCGGTGCCTGGCGTAGCAGGAGGCGGGGCTCGCGCATGGTGGTTGGGCGTCGGCGCCCGGGGCCGGCGCAGCAGGATGTGGGGCTCGGCGAGGTGGTCGGGCGGCGGCGCCCGGGGCCGGTGCAGCAGGATGTGGGGCTCGGTGAGGTGGTCGGGCGGCGGCGGGAGAATTGCACCGCGCAACACGGGGAGGGCGGCGGTGCTTGTGCGTGGCGGTCTGGCGGCGCTCGGCGGCATGCTATGCGGGGGGCGCGCGGAGGCGTGCTCACGGTTGCGCGCGCGGGCGGTGGCGCTATTTCGGACCACAGCGAGGAATACTCCTAGTCCTAGATTAGATGTAGCTATAGAAAAATATCTTGGAACTGTCACTCTCCCAACCGAGCCCAACGTCAGGGGGATCCGATGGAGCTATACGCATCTCGGCGAAAGATCTCAAAACTCACCTATGACGTAGCAACTTGCCACGTCTACGTGCGAGTTTCTCTAGTTGCCTACCTGATCTTTTGTGGCGACCACTGCATAAACTTCTGCTAGCAGCTCGAGCTAGGCTTACGATTAAAACGATTTCTGCTAGCAGCTCGAGGGCTTACGATTAAAACTATCAAAATCGAGGTGACGGAAGATTTTCTAATGCACAGACTCCCTCCGTCACTGTGGCTATAGAGTTCTCTTTAAATAAACTACACCCATACTAGTACCAAGTTAATTGTCGTAGTAACAAAAGCCCGGGACTTTTGTTCCTACCCCACCTGCAGCAAGTGGTCTAGTCTGCAAGCTAAAAAAATGCATTTCACCTTAAATTGCTGGGTCCGTTAAATAAAAACACTGTGAACAGGAGTTCCGCTAATGCAGGGTAGCAACCGTGAGATGTTGCGAAGTGTTACCAACTGTATGTATGCACCGTTGCACGGTCAGCTACAGAGTTGCCTCCACACACCGGAACTTGCCCGCGGAGGATGGCGAGGACACGGCAAGATAAAATCCTGATTATCCTGGCCCAGCACCATCCGATTTTCCAAATGGGATCAGGTGATTGGCTCGGGTTCATCCTCCACTCGGCACCACCAGTCTCTCTCCCCCTCCAGCTCCCCGCTGCTTCTTCTGATCTTCTCCCTCCACAACCTCAGCTCAGCTCCATGGCAAGTTCTAGAAGCAGAGCTGCACGGCCATAACCACCTCCCTCCATCCACTTGCTCCAGTTCCACCCGCACAACGCACGCCTCCTCCTACGCGAGCCCTCTGGGCCTCCTCTGAGCTTCCATCCCAGCTTGATTAGCTACAGGCCGGCTCGCGGGGTTCGCGCGGCCATGGCGCTGCTCTCCGCCACCTCCCCCGCCACGGCGCGCTTGTCGGCGCTCCTCCTCTGTGCCCACGACGAGCTGGCCTCGTCGACGGCATCTCCGGCTCCTGGTGCGTACGCCCGCCCGGCCCATTATTCCTTCCTTCCCCGATGCTCCCTGACAACAAGTAGTAGTAGTAGGGTTATTTAACTATTTGCCATCCTTACGGATGGTCATCCTTGAGATGCCAGTATTAGAATGGCAACAACACTATCGCCATCGTCTTCCGCAATAACTTACAGAATTGCCACTTTTGCTGACGTGTCGTGCCATGTCGACGAGTGACCGTGCCTCCGACGTGGCCGAGCGACGTGAAATGACCCTACTACCCCTCCCTTATCCGCTACAAGCCAGCCTTGCAACACGATGGCCGGTGGCGGCTGCCAAGTTGTCCGGCTACGGGGGGCGAGCCGGTTGCTGGTCCTCCTCCCGCTCCATTGGCTGGCGGCCGGTGGAGACGGCGGCCGCGGCGGCGGCTCGCGCGGAGGGCTCGTCGTCGTTCTCCGACGCCGAGACCGGGGAGTTCCTGCAGGGCGCGCCGCCCGCAGGCTGCTGCCAATGGAGCGGGAGGAGGACAGTTTTATCGTATTATATCGCTTATTATCGTATTGTATCGCTTTTTATCGTATTATTCTATTTTACTCTATTTATTTGATAAAACAAATAATTTTATTAAATTTATGATACATTTGTATAAATTACAAAATTTGTAATACTATTTACCGAAAATTTTCAACCGTTTTCAATTTTCATCCCTCCTACAGCTAGGATGCGTCGCACTACCAGGCGTGAGCTACGCCCCGCGCTGGCCCCACTTCGCGTCCGGAGCAACGGCCCCGCGCGCTCCGCGCGAAGCAGGGGAGGCAGCTGCGGCGCGTCGGGAACGAGCAGTTGCTCACTTGCTCCGCACCACCGCTCCGTCCTCCATGCGCCCAAGCATGGGAGCCCAAGGCGCGCGTCCTGGTGGCCGACGGCGGCATCGGCGGGCTGGTGTTCGCGCTCGCCGCCAGGCGCAAGGGGTTCGAGGTGCTGGTGCTGGAGCGGGACATGAGCGCCGTCCGCGGCGAAGGGAGGTACCGCGGCCCGATCCAGCTGCAGAGCAACGCGCTCGCGGTGCTCGAGGCCGTCGACGCCGCCGCGGCCGACGAGGTCATGGACGCCGGATGCATCACCGGGGACCGCGTCAACGGCATCGTCGATGGTGTGTCGGGTTCCTGGTAAGCGAGGCAGGATCGCCCGGCGCCACAGCAAAATCCTTACACTAAGTCGCCAAGAATTTGTTTGTTTGAAGTAGTATGTCTTCGCGGACTCAATCGTTCGTCGTCATCAATCTAAGTACGGAGTATCTAACCATAACGAGATTTATGGGTCGCGCGCACGATCAAGCATGCCGTAATATAGTCATCCGACCACGCGATTTGATTAGGGGGGCTAGGCCTGTAAATGGTGTGTGTTCAAATGGGTTTAATGTGTTGGATTTTGATGTGGAGTGTATTGGAGTGGGTTGAAATGGGTTATATTAGGTAATAAGGTGGGGTGGAATAGGTTCTATGTAAATATGGTTTGGGTTGGATTGGGTTGGGTTGAAACGGGTTCTTTGTGTAGACCTAGACCCTAAAATTAAAACCCCACGTTCACTATAAAATTTCATCGAAATTGATTGAAATTTGTTGGAGATGACTCAGTATGCCTGGCAGCTCCTCTGTGCAAAGCAGTGTGGCTAAATCTACACATGGGCTCATGTCAAGAGCCGGACCCTAAAATTAAAACCTCGCGTTCATACTATAAAATTTCATCGAAATTGACCGAAATTTATTTGAGATGACTCAGTATGCCTGGCAGCTCCTCTGTACAAAGCAGTGTGGCTAGATCTACAATTATAAATTTTTTAAAAAAACGGGTTTTTATTGGGTTGTAACCATAGTTTGGCTAATAGTTATTACATTATGAGTTACCCTCAAAAGTTTGGGTTGGATTGGTGTGTGGTGGTGGTGGTTTGAGGTGGGGTGGATTCATATAATTTCTCTCATGAGAATGGGTTGGTGTAGGTATAGTTTGATTTCCAATCCACTTGCAGGGTTAATATTGCATCAATCTTCAGGTGACAACGGAAAAACATGTTGGTGAACTCCAATGTTGGTGACATCAATTCTGTATAACTAACAAATTCAATGTTGGTGAACTCCAATGATGGACTAAGGCTACACTCTCACTCATATAAACAATGTAAAAGAGTCAGAATCCAATCCAAATGAATGTTCTGAAGTGTATTATATGGCCGTTTCTTACTTTGTTCTAATTTCAAAGAGATATGGCGGTATTATAACATATAGGCACAAGAAAATCATGTTGACGATCAATGGTACAATGAAGCATTAATTGTTTCACAATCAATTTGCATAACAGATACACATAAACCAGATGTCTAGCATATGCAATATCCAGATCTTTTATGAAGCAGTATACCTGTGGTACCCATTTCGGAGATACAAAGCTTGTTGCCTCAACAACAGGTAACCCAGAGGCAGCCAGTCTCTGTATAAGCTCAACCTTTACAGGAGTTGGCACAGTGTCCTTCTCATTTTGCAGTCCATCTCGTGGCCCAACTTCCACAATTTTTACAGACCTTGGCAGATCACGTATAAGCTGGAAACAAAGCATTTCAGCAATCTTGTATACAGTCGAATTCCAAATTTGTATAATGATGATTTAAACTCTTACTAGAACATCTCAAAATAACAGTCAAATGATCTCTGAAGTCTACGAGAATTGCAAGCAGACCAAACCAGTATATAGATATGGATACATGAACACACCTTGCTCCGGGCCCATATCCTCTCCTGATCAGAAGAGGATGAAAAATATCTGGAAATACTTTCACCAAGAGCACGCTGGTTCAATCCACCAATCACTCTGCCCTGACGTGGCAACTGATGCCTTTGATATGCCAGTCTACTCCATTGGTAACCTTCCCTATCGTAAGCAAGAAGCGAAAGTTGGCTGAAGGAAATAATTATAGGGAAAAAAAACTGTTTGGACCTTGAGGAGTAGGAGTCACGAAGCATTTAGTTACTGTTATTAGGAGTTCAGCAATCAGTTGGGAACTACTGTAATTCCTGGCGAATTCAGCTAGTCAGATCAGTTGCTAAAAATCGACGCCCCTGTTCATGGGATTAACCAATGCCGCTACCCAAACACCAGCTCGCGGGCAACCTGCGGTTCTGAAACCCGAGCTCCGACGCTCACCTCGAATCGCCGGACGAACTGCAAGGCGACGGCGGAGACGGCGCGTCCGCCGGGCGGCTCCTCCCCGTGTCGCCAAGCCCTGCGGCTCCAGGAGCGAGCTGCCTCTCCAGGGCGCCCATCCCGGAGCCCAGCACGGGGGAGCTCGCCAGCGCCGCAGCGGCACCGGCGTGCGGAGAAGCGAGTCTAGACCAGGCCTTGGTGGACGCCGCCAGCATCGTTCCCCGCCGAGACACACGCACGGCTCAGCGCGACATCCCGATCGGCGCTCCTAGAAGCTTCAGCGGGTGGGAATTGGGGGAGGGGATGGTAGGAAGCGAGGCCAGAGTCCGGGACCGGGACGAGAGAGGAGCAGCCGAGCAGGCCAGAGTCCCGGCTTTGGGCGCAACTTTGTTTTGTTTTGCTGACGTGGAATCTAGCACGCTTGGCAAGATGATGACGATCCTTCTCACTTCTGCTAGTCCCCTGCTCCCGTGTCCGGTGTAGCGTGCCGTCCTAGAATTCTTATTCGAGCAGTGTCGCTAGAATTCTTCTGCTCCGTCCATTTCAAATTGCAAGTCATTTTGACTTTTCTAGATTCATAAATATTATTATGCATCAGACATACATTATATCTAAATACATAGTAAAAATTATACATCTAGAAAAGCTAAAACAACATATAAATAGGAACAGAGGAAGTATTTCAGGACAAAGGGAGTACATGTGTAATGAATGACGAGCACAAGTTTATTGGCAACGTTTGGTGTCCGATTGGTAGCAGGCATTACTAGAGGTGACGGTATTAATATTACCGATGGGGGCAAAATTTCTCAGAACATAAAAAAAAAATGCAAGCAGAATGAAACACATGCTATATA
>OAMR01000427.1:886410-930271 GCA_900205405.1 Echinochloa crus-galli
TAGGCCTGCAAATGGTTTGGGTTCACATGGGTTTTATGGGTTGGATTTTGATGTGGAGTGTATTGGAGTGGGTTGAAATGGGTTATATTAGGTAATGAGGTGGGGTGGAGTAGGTTCTATGTAAATATGGTTTGGGTTGGATTGGGTTGGGTTGAAACGGGTTCTTTGTGTAGACCTAGACCCTAAAATTAAAACCCCACGTTCACTATAAAATTTCATCGAAATTGACCGAAATTTGTTGGAGATGACTCAGTATGCCTGGCAGCTCCTCTGTACAAAGCATTATGGCTAGATCTACCCATGAGGCCTATGTCAAATGTTTGGGTTGAAATGGGTTCTTATTGGGTTGTAACCATAGTTTGGCTAATAGTTATTACATTATGAGTTCAAAAGTTTGAGTTGGATTGGTGTGTGGTGGTGGTGGTTTGGGGTGGAGTGGATTCATATATTTTCTCTTATGAGAATGGGTTGGTGTGGGTATAGTTTGGTTTGCAACCCACCCCCAGGGGTTAAGGGGGGCATGTGCGACGGCGTCACCTGCGGCAGCACTCCCTCCCTGCCGACCTCGTCACGGTCGCCACACGTGGTGCGCGCGGCGCACGGAGCCCCACCGGGGCCCATTTCGGGGAGGAAGCACCGCGCCGCCCACGGCCGGGGGTGCCGACCCGCCCGACGGGACCAAACGATCGAGTCACCTGCCGCTGCCAATTTGCGAGGGGAGTAGCCGAGTAGGAAGTATCATAGGTGCGCCATGTCCCGTGGCCACCGCGGCGCGGTCTGGTCGGCCCGTGGATGGCGCTAATTCCTTTTCCAATCAGCGACCCGCGCCGAGCGGCAAGCAACCGGCGGCCGCCACGTCCCGTCCCGCACCCCGACCGTCCCACCCAACCGCACCAATCGAGGCCAAAGCTTCCACCAATTCGCGGCACTCACCCCCGTCGGCACAGTCCGAAAGCGACGCCGCAGCATTGGTGTTGGTCTCCGCTCCGCTCCACCTCAGCTGCGAATTCCATTCTTCTCCGGCACTGCGACTGACCCCCCTGCCACCC
The DNA here is from genome assembly GCA_900205405.1 of Echinochloa crus-galli. Taxonomy (NCBI): domain Eukaryota; kingdom Viridiplantae; phylum Streptophyta; class Magnoliopsida; order Poales; family Poaceae; genus Echinochloa; species Echinochloa crus-galli. The sequence continues at coordinate 887,460 of OAMR01000427.1, forward strand.
CCCCTTTCCATAAAATTCGTTATCTTGGCGCATGGTGCGTCTACTGATACGCGCCACTGATGATCTGGTGCTTCAGAGATTGACTCGATTCCCAGCTCTCCAGTCAACCCGAGAACCAGTGCCCAAATCGGAAATCGCCAACGTACTCAAGCCACGAGCTCTTGAGCGGAACACCAGAGGTTGACTCCAGCTTCGACCTCTGACCGACCGGCGACGCTGTAGCGTAGAGGAGCAGCCACCTCGTTCCATTCCACCACCATGCTGAGCACCGCGCCGGCGTCTCGCACGGTGATCTCTCTCCCCTCCGCTTCCCCCACGGCCTCCCGCCGCGGCGCCCGGACGACGCGCCGCCGGCTCGCGCTCCCCACCCCGTCGACGCCGCGGCGCAGGCTCGTCCTCCCCGCTGGCCGCGCGAGGCGCCCGGCGCCTGGTAAGCGAGGCAGGATCGCCCGGCGCCACAGCAAAATCCTTACACTAAGTCGCCAAGAATTTGTTTGTTTGTTTCAACTAAGTCGACAAAGATTTGGCTTCTATTGGCCAGTGACAATGGAATTTAGTGTGACAAGGGTTCACTGGTCTTGTAGCATTGGCAGTTAGTACGAGCCAAATGTAGTTGACTAGTCGTTATGCTTGCTTGTTTTAGTAGATCGTAGCTTGTCTATTGTTGACACAACAAAACTCGATCATGGTGGGAGACCCCCACCAGGCTTTGTTGACACACAGGTATCCTTTTCTGGAAAAAAAGATGTAGTTTGCAAAACGATTTGGGCTCCTCCTTACCAGTGTTGATGTGAACGTGGTGTTAATACTTTCATGCTTATTTTACTGCATTTGTTTTGGCATTGACATGCTATTTCACTTTGCTGGTTAGCTTTAATATTGCAATTCCTTTGCTGGAGGCATCCATTTGACAGTGCCAAGTTGGTATTCAGGTACTGCAAGTTTGATACGTTTACTCCTGCAGCTGAGCGGGGGCTGCCAGTCACACGAGTCATTAGCCGCATGACGCTGCAACAGATCCTTGCTCGGGCAGTTGGCGATGATGCTATATTGAATGGCAGCCATGTAGTCGATTTTATAGATGATGGCAGTAAGGTGAATGAACAATTATACTTTTGTTGCTCTGCCGCTGAAATTTGTCTTAACGTGTTGCCAGTTTTTAACATTGTAGTGTTTGTCGGATGACTCTAGGTTACTGCCATATTGGAGGATGGTCGAAGATTTGAAGGTGATCTTTTGGTCGGTGCTGATGGAATATGGTCAAAGGTAATGTAGTCACCTCACCTTTTTGGTCTGAAACAAGCACATAAGAGACCTGATTTGCTTGAGGTTTCTTTCACTGGATAGGTGAGGAAAACACTATTTGGGCATTCAGAAGCCACTTATTCAGGTTACACTTGCTACACTGGAATTGCAGACTTTGTGCCTCCTGATATTCAGACAGTTGGGTATGTTTCATGGATCCCGGAATGATTAATGCTGTTTTCACAGATTGTGAAATTCCTTTGGGTTATAACAACACGCTCCTCTCTTTTCCTCTGTTGAAGGTACCGGGTATTTCTTGGTCACAAACAATACTTTGTCTCTTCAGATGTTGGTGCTGGTAAAATGCAATGGTATGCTTTTCACAAAGAAGAGGCTGGTGGCACTGACCCTGAAAATGGTGAGTGAAATGGATCTTCCTCACTATAAGAATTTCACTGTAGGTCCACAAACTTTTCTCGAGATCTCATCTAGGTCCGTAAACTTTTTCCGAGATCTCATCTAGGTCCACAAACTAAATAAGCGGTCATCTAGGTCCATGATCTTTTAAAAGTGGTCATCTAGGTCCATGAACTTTTAAATAGTAGTTGTCAAGGTCAGGCTCGTCGCGACCGCCTTGGACCTATACGACAACACTTTAAAAGTTCATGGACCTAGATGACCACTTATTTAGTTTGCGGACCTAGATGAGACCTCAGAAAAGTTGATGGACCTAGATGACCATTTTTTTAGTTTGCGGACCTAGATGAGATCTTGAGAAAAGTTTATGGACCTGCAGTGAAATTAAGGACACAATTTTTATATGCCCCACATGCTTGTCATCTTCTAAACACTGACAGGTAAAAAGAAAAGATTGTTCGAGATATTCAGTGGTTGGTGCGACAATGTCATAGATCTGATTAATGCAACTGAAGAGGAAGCGATTCTTCGCCGGGATATATATGACCGCCCACCTACTTTTAATTGGGGAAAAGGTCGTGTGACCTTGCTTGGTGACTCTGTTCATGCTATGCAGCCAAATCTGGGTCAAGGTGGCTGCATGGCTATTGAGGTATGCAATTGCTTAGCTTGCCAGGGATATGGAATCACTATCAATCTATCATCATGGTCGACATGTTTCTAGTACACAGATAAATCACAATAACACCCTTGCTCTTGTCCCTATAGGATGGTTACCAGCTGGCTGTGGAGCTTGAGAATGCCTGGCAGGAGAGTGTCAAGTCTGGAACTCCTATGGATATAGTTTCCTCATTGAAGCGGTAATTACTTCATATATTATAGCATGCTAGGTGTGTTTATATAGTATTGGTTTAAACGTCCACTTGATAAATTTCAATGCTTCAACTGAATCCAACTTCAAAGCTAATAAGCTATCCTTTTTCTTTTATGGTTTTTGATGTGTGGTCTACTTTTCTGTACTATTTGGTAAGGTGACTAACCTTTGTTTGCATATTGGGACTGCAGTTATGAGAAGGAGAGAAGGCTGCGTGTTGCTATTATACATGGGTTGGCAAGAATGGCAGCAATCATGGCCACCACTTATAGACCATATCTGGGTGTCGGTCTTGGACCTTTATCGGTACGTCATAAATTTACAGCTTCACCACTTAACACACGGAGTTCTTTTCTGCCTGTCAGCCAGATTGAGACTTAATTTTGAAGTAAGATACCAATGGATTTATTGGTTTTATGAAATATGGTTCTGAATTAGATAGATTATTAGTAATTGCAATCCTCCTAAGAACATCAATGTATAACTGCATACTGAAGTTACTTGATTATCCCCCTGCAGTTTTTGACCAAGCTGCGGATACCACATCCGGGGAGAGTTGGCGGCAGATTCTTCATCATGATTGGAATGCCTGCGATGCTGAGTTGGGTGCTTGGTGGCAACAGGTGCATACCAAAATTTAACTGCCGTCATTTGTTCTCATTTCAGGCATATACGTAATGGTAGTATGTTTTCATTCGTTTTAGATGCCTCATTAAGAAAAACATGGCCTTAACTCTCTCCTCAGTTCCTGCTTACCATATGTTACTCATGGAAATGAAACTTTTCATTAATGTGCAGTTCAAAGTTAGAAGGAAGACCTCTAAGCTGCCGACTTTCTGACAAGGTATGTTTCTGTATGGACCACAAATTCGTTGGTACCGTCCTTTAATCCTTACTGACATTTAACATCTCTGAAGGCGAACGACCAGCTTAATCGATGGTTTGAGGACGATGATGCATTGGAAGAAGCTATGGGCGGAGAGTACGTTGTTTGCTTTCTCTAGTTATATAATAGTTAAACAAATGCTTGATTTATTCTTTGATTTCATCACCTTAGACAAAAACCATTCATTATAAACTTCCACTATATGCAGATGGTACCTTTTCCCCACAAGTGAAGGAAACAGCAATAGCTTGCAGCCAGTTCGTTTAATCAGGGATGAACAGAGGACAATCTCTGTTGGGTAGGTCTAAATAGCAAACTCATTTTCTGTCCTAACTGCACTCTATCAAGGCTTTTTGGAATAAAACTAATGCATTTTCTTTTGCAGAAGCCGACCAGATACCAATGACTCTGCCTCTACCATAGCATTGCCCATGCCACAGGTTAGTTAAAGCAAAAGGATGAAGTGATTTTTTTATGGATCTTCACCTTCTTGGGGAATTTGCATTGTAATAAAGCTTTCTGTAAATAAACATACTATTACCAGCATATAATTTTCTGAACTACCTTGCAGATATCAGAAAGGCATGCTACCATCACATGCAAGAACAAGGCTTTCTATCTGACTGATCTCGGAAGTGAACATGGCACCTGGATTACTGAGTAAGCCCTGAAAGCAGCACTGTTCTATACTCTTCCTATAGAATTTCAGTAACAATATTGTACTCAAATCACTTTCACGTGACTATCCAGCAATGAAGGTAGACGTTACCGTGTGCCACCAAACTTTCCGGTTCGTTTCCGCCCCTCCGATGTCATTGAGTTTGGTTTCGATCAGAAGGTAACTAACTTCACTCCCCTTACCACGTTCTGTTATTTTACTTCACATTTTGGATTATTACCAATTGTTTGGCTGAATGAGTTTATATTGTTGATGCCTGAACTATTGTGAAACCTTTCCTCCGGAATGCTGATGGATTGATGCCTGAACTATTGTGAAACCTTTCCTTCGGAATGCTGATGGATTTGCGCGAAATTACAGGCCATGTTCCGGGTGAAGGTGCTGAATACACTCCCATATGAATCCGCAAGAAGAGGGACGCAACAGCAGCAGGGACAAGTCCTTCAGGCAGCATGAATGGAGACACCAGCCGCCACTCCTGTCACCACCCACACTGTACTGTACAGCATTCGGTAAACACACGACACTGCATCACGGAAAGGAGATAGAAGATACGTCAAAGATACAGAAGCTATTCTTGCACCCATCCAAATGCCAGACAGGATTTTGCATACTAGCACCTAACGGATTGAAATTGCAGTTCTATGAGAACTGAGTTGTACAATAGGGATAGGCAATTTAGCTGTTGCAGGACTGTGTACATTGTTGTACCATCAAAGAAAATACTGTACACCAAGAAGGCATATTGTAATTACGGCATGAACATGGTAACACTGTGATGATGTAATGTATACGGATACTGTAGTTGTTTAGCATTGAGTCAGATAAGACATAATGTGTTCTCCCTGAGCGATACCTCGTCGAAACACTGGAATTTCTTTTAACTCATGCAGAAATTGAGAGTGGTCTATGCACTGATACGCCTTCTTGGTGTACCATCAAAGTAAATATTGTACACCAAGAATCATTGCTGCATAAGCCACCGGGAGAGTAATCTATGCATTGATACGAGGACGACGAGCCGGCCATTGCCGTGGGACAGGGGCCATCCTTCCGCTACCGTGCCCGTGCAGGCGAGGCCGTTGCCGGCGGCTGTAAGTTTGCTGTATGGCTGTACTTCCGTCATGAAGTCGAGTCGGGTGGGATAGTGATCTTGGTGCTCGTCGGCTTTCTCAGCTTTGTGATCTTCAGTCTTCAGTGTGCTGCTCTGTATGTACTACGAAGAATTGCTTTTGGGATGAATTCCAGACGAAAAAGAATACACGTCCACACGAGTGATTCAATGGTAAAGCATATGTGCTAAACGAGGGTAGACCGATTTTGTTTAGGAAAGCCGCATCCATATTTGTCATCGTTTAGCGCACTGACCAATTATAACGCATAACGGAGCAGATTGTTTGATGCATAACGGAAAGTCTACCGAGTTACTGAGTATCACCCAATATGCCGAGTTACTGACTGGACTGAACATAACGACGATACCCGTCCAGCGTCCATGGCATAGTGTTGGACATCAGAGATTAATTTATATTACGTTTAGAAGCTCCTTTATAGAACCGTACCATCCCAAGCACAAAATGGCAGTCAACACCGCTGCAACCTTACATCAGTTCTAGTGACCTCAACGGATCAAAGAACAGGTACAGAGCTGAATGAAAACGCCACCATTCCTAATCTCCATCGAGTATCAGACAATTTACAAAGCACTCTCACAGGTTCTAGTCCTCTTCTCCTTCGATATAGTCACGACACCATTCCTAATCTCGATCGAGTATCAGACAATTTACAAAGCACTCTCACAGGTTCTAGTCCTCTTCTCCTTCGATATAGTCTGGATCGTCAGGGTCACTGGGGCCTGACATCATACTCTCATCTGAATTGTTGGAATCTGGCGGGCTGGGTGCTTGCACCGGCACACGAGGGGTGCGTGGAGCTTTTCTACCGAATTGCAGTGACAATGGAAGCAAACCTTCAGGCTGTTCAGGTTCAAGTTGCATATCCTCCACATCTGTAGCCTCCGTGCCGATCTTCCCTGCGCTAGTACCCGCCTTATCCTCCAAGGTAGTGGCTTTCTCCCTGTCGGTGTGTTCTTTCTCGATAGTATCAAGTATTTCTTTGGCATCCATCTGTAATGGAAAAGGATAAGAAATCAACTAATGTTTCATGATTTGCAGTTTGCACTGATATTACATGAAAATCTTGGAGAACATGTCAAATGGAAATAAAATACAGTGCTTATTGTTATACCAATCGTGTGCAGCTTAAATTTTTCACTTTCCATACAGTGTGAACTCTCAGTACTATCTCTTTCTTGCAGAAGCTAAGTTTTAATGAATAGAAGCCTACTGAAAAAATTACTTAGGATAGCTCAATTTTCAACAGACTAATTTGGTTACTTAGGATAGCTCATCTTAACACAGAATAATTTAGGTCTGAAGTTATGTTCTAATGAAGAAATTTTTTTCCTAATGAAGAACTATAACATCGTCTACACAACTAATGCCACCATCCCTATTGCTCATGGATATAGGCAAATAAAGAAAGAAATGCATAGATTTGGGTAGAAATCCAAATGAAAAGGAATCCTCAAAACTGAATCCATATGGGATTTCTAAAATACATCATGATGCTCATCTGTATTTAATCAATTTAAGTATATGGGCATTTGTTTTGAGCATGTTACAATTATACGTGTAATCTTATAAAGTATTTCTTTGAATTACCTAATAGTATTCTAGGCTCAATACATGAAGTGTTAAACTGCAACACTAAATGTGCTTACCCCATCAAATTTGAATTGAATACCCTGATCAGTAAGCTCAGCCTTGAGCTTGATCAGAATTTTTGGAAGAGCTTTCTCCAGAATCCTTGCCTTCTCACCTCTTGCATCATGAAAAGGAATGCCATCCTTTTTTGAAGCTTTGCACCATAGTACTTCTTTACTTGCATGCTGGAGTAATTCGATTTTGGTCACAAAGTCAGCACGTTCTGAAGCTAAAGCTTTTGCTTCACAAACTTTTGCCCTCATATCCGCAAGTGTTGCGATAGGATCAGAGGTATCTGCTACTGAGAAAGAAAACACTAAACAGGTTCAGCCAACAGAGAAAAAAAGATTTAGGAAGGAAAAAATATGGGTACAAATGTGAAACATGAACAGCTGGATTTCTCTACCTATACATGCAATGCACTCAACCAGGCAGTTGCAAGTATTTTAACTTCCTGGCTCTTGAAGCTACTAGAGATACACTAAACATGCATTTATGTGTAACAATGCTCTTACATGTTTAGATGAAAAGAAACACTAGAAGTGGTATATCATTTCAAAATATCCATATCACTAATAAAATGTATACAATCTTGAGCTACCAAGCAAATCATGAATGCAATGGTGAATGTTGAACACAACAATACATATCAAGAGCGAAATTTTATTCCCACATGCAGCATAGAAAATGATAGGCCATGCTCTAGGATTGTTATTATAGCTATATCATGCAATATATAGCAATAAGCAAGCCAATTACTTGTGAAGGGAAATAAACGAAGATGAGCAATCAAGGAAGGACACGATCGATATGTCAAGTAGGTGAAAGCTTAATATAGCAAATCTTATCTCCATAGGACGGCGAGCGGGACATAAAAATAAGGCCTAAAATTGTTCTCTAGGTTGCTAGGAAAACTAAGGATAAAAAGGGAACTAATTATTTTTTTCAAGTTTTTAGGTTGGTATAGGGAGGACAGCCATCAAAGTCAAGACAAAAGATGAAACTCTCTCCCAAATTATATAAGTGTGTTTTAATTTTCAAAGTTCTCTCGCGCTATGCGCCTAGTATCATAGTAATATGCCTTCACTGATCTAGGAATCAACAATGCAAAAGTTCCCAGTGCTATTGTCTAGGTTACTCAAACCTATTACTATTTTCATTCAACTGCAGCTATTAAATAGAACATCAAAAGTTACCTTCATCAACTGAAGGTGAGGTGAGATGGGTACTCTTCATAATCTGCTCAATTTTAGACTTCTTTTTCAGAATCAAAACATTCAGCTGTCCACCAAGTCTGTGATACTCTTGCTCCACCTACATTGAAATCAAACAAGAAATGTAATTGTAGACTACTAGCTGCAGTATCAAATTATGCGATTTTAGAAATGAAAGACTTACTTTGTTAATGAACTCTAGTGATAAACCATTCACTTCATTTATCTCATCAGCCGAGACTAAATCAACATAATAAACCAAGTTGATGAATTCCTGTTTTTCTTCAAATGGCACAAATAGAGCATCCCAAAATGATAAGATCGCCAATCCCATTTTCTTCAGCTACACACACAAAGACAAAAATTCCAAATTTATTAATCTGAATCAACAATACAATAGTACAGGAATAGGAAAACATACCTTATTGAATCTCTCCAGCCTTATCTTGAAGAGCTTATCCATGAACTGTTGACACGGTCAGTAATTTCAACTCTCAAATCACTTGCAAACCAAGAATCAATGTCTTCAACAGACTCATCAATCTCATCTTGAATTATCTGCAGGAAGTTAAACCCTAGAACATCGCATAAATCACGCATTTTTGATAAATCCGCCATCTGCATGACATTAGAAATTCATGTGATTAATGAAACCATTTTTCTCAGAGTATATCAGCATACTGATGAGTACGACCCCCTCTCAGAATATATCAGCATATCGTCAAACAGATATTGGGAACTCCCTAATTATCTTTGTATGCAATACTAGAAGTTTCTGTTACTAAAATAAGGTGTTTCAGGAGTGCAGGTTTTTTTTTTCTCGAACACGCAAGAGAACTGCGTATAATTGTATTGATAGTAGAAGAGAAGAGTCATACATAGACCCCAAACACAAACGCACACGCCCACCCACACTATATAACATAGTAAAAGTTTAGGGCAAGACTTGAAAAGTAGTGTCAGAGAAGGATTGTAAAATCAGGTCTCGCTGATGAGAATTGGCTGATCTCTGGGTTCTTGCAGGGGCTAGGGGCTCTGGCCGCAGTCAGACCTCTGGGTTCATAAAAGATGTTGTGTGATCTTGGGTCGCCTCTCTAGTTTAACAGGCGCGAATGTACTCTAGAAACAGGGTGTTTCTGGTGTAAGTTGTATGGCTATTTTAGCCTTTTTTCTATCTTAATGCAATGATAAGCAGCTTTTTCCTATCTTATGATAGACATATGAAAACTCGAATTGCCTGTTGTTTATTGAACTTGAAGACCAACTATTAGATGTAGCTAGCACCACAAGGCCTTAGTTATTTTCTGGAAAAATATAAGAACATTCGACCATTTTATCTCCTGGTGACTGACAAGGTGGGTCAGTTTGGTCGCCCATCTCGGATTCGGGACGAGTTCTGCGCGCTGGTGGGTGTGCATGCATTTCTCTCCTGGTGGTGACTGACAAGGTGGGTCAGTTTGGTGGGACCGGGTTGGCAGTTGGAGAATAGGGAGGCCACGTCCGTACGCGTTGCGGTTGGCATTAGTTTACCATGCATCTTCGAATTCACGACCGTCTCTATATTCACGACCCTGGCACATGAAAGTTCTCTGGCCTCTGGTCGTCTACTCGTGTCCAGCTCCTCCCTGAGCCTCCCGTTCTCCTTCTGTTACTCTGTAGCGTGGAGACTTTCAGCTGTAGGAGAGGAGCCTCCTGCTCCTAATGTGGAAGCTGAAGTCAGTGGCGGAGCCAGGAAAAAAAACAAGCTGGGGCGAACTTTTAAGGATCGACTGAACCGAAATCAAACAATTGCAATTTATATCGCATTAATACATCCATACATTGCAATCGCACAATTTTAAAGCGAAATTGAGATATTACCTCAAATTTGAAGAAAAAATTGATGATTCTTGCACCAATACATGGTAAAATGCAAAAAAGTAAGAGATTGATGAACCTGTAAATCGGCCACGCCCAACCCCGGTAGCGGCGTCTTCCTCCATGAGCTTTGAGCTGCTTGCGGCCGGCCGCCGCACCGCACACCCGCAGAGCGCAGGCCAGCCCTGCCGGACGGCCGGACGCCCGCCCCTTGCCGGCCTGCCCCCCTGCCCGCAGCCGCAGCACTCGGCGCTCGGACGCCGGACGCGGGACGCCCGCCCCCTGCCGCGCTCTGCGCTCCCGAAGGCCGGACCGCCGGAGGCCGGAGCCGCCGCCGCCGCCGCTAGGGTTGCGGCTTGCGTCGCCGCGTCGGAGGAGCGTCCGTGCCTAACTGCCTGTGCCGCTGTGCGCGTGCGGCCGTGCCGTGCGGTTGCTTTCTTTTTTGTGAGGCAAACCAGTGAATGGGCCTGTGTGATGTGCGTGCTGCTGCTGGGTGGGCGAATGGGCCTGTGGCATGGTTGTATACTGATGGGCCAGCCCAACTTTAGCTGAGGCAGTTGCCCCAGCTTGCCCCAACATGGCTCCGCCCATGGCTGAAGTTGCAGGGGAAGCAAGAAGGGAGAGGAAGACATGCCTTGCTACTTGTACTGCAATGCAATACAAGTATTGGAGATCATAAGTCACTGAAATTGAGTCAAATACGTTGTATTGGACTGCTGGTTGGTTTCTCTTGGTTAGACAGTACTCCCTCCGTTCTGAAAAACCTGACGTTTAGGATAACGACACGGTCTCCAAAACACAACTTTGACATCTTATTATTCTAAAAATATTTATTAAAGAGTGATATATGTATACTTTTATGAAGGTATTTTTCAAGACAAATCTATTCATATAGTTTTCACATTTGTAAACTCAACAATTTTAAAGTTATTGATGATTTATATTTTCAATGTTTGACCCAAACCTTGTCCTAAACGTCTGATTTTTCAGAACGGAGGGAGTAACGAGTAGTAATTGCAGATGGCCATGTTCCTTATGCCATGTAATTCTTAGCTGGTAAGAAACAGTGTGTTAAGGAGAGTACCTCTGCCATGTAATTCTATTTAATCAAATAATGGCAATTGTAATGACCCCCCCTACGTGTGAATGAAAAGTGGCAGTTGTACATCTCAAGGATTCCCAGTTGTACGCAACTGCACTGAAAAATGGCAATTGTACACTGAAAATGGCCAAGTTAGATTGTTTAAGTAAGCTGATTCCGACATAGCTGAAATTAGTGGTCACTAAAGTATGCAGACATATATTTGAAAAATACTAAACCTCTCAGACATCTCATCTCATATATCTAGGTGAAGACTAATCCACAAGAAGATCACTGGAACTACAAACCCCAACCGAAAGGCTTGTTTTTCTGACGAAACACATCTGAAAATTCATCAGATGACAAGCTAATTAGAACATTACATACTGCAGCCTGGAAGCTTCATTCCACGACCGGGAAGCTGAAAATTCATTTGATGAGCTCGTGTTCTTTATCGGTTGAAGATAACCCCAGCCACTGCATGGAGATACTCCGTAGATGTGAAACCTGGAGAGTTCTGATGATTGACAGGGACAGAAGAGGGGGAGGGCAGAGGAGGGCGGCGCCCGGACCTGGAGATCATTGCATAGGCGCAGCACCTTGGGGACGATCGGCGGCACACTGCGCGAGGCGCTCTAGGTGGACGGCGCACACAGCTCGCGGTAGTTCAATTGCAACATCCGATCCAACCAGAGTACAATACATAAGCCAGGAGCAGTTTTGCCATTTCACAAGCTAATAAATGGAAAAGGAATTAAAAATCAAGAAAAGACATAATGGCATGGAAATCAAGTTGCTCACGAAGCGAGACAATTTTGCAAAACCCAAATTTCTACGGTGGTAAATGTACGAAGCTGCATGTTTAGATTATACAAAAAACCCAAATTTGTACTATCGGATATAGCCTCAAAGACTCCAACAAAACACTGGCAGGAGGAGGAGTACATCGAGAATCAGCCTACAACCATCAACTGCCACTAAGGACACAAGCCTCCCAAATCTTCAGTGGTCCTGTACGCCCACAATGGTGGAGAGACAACAGATTCCAGAAATAATCGGCAAGATAGCAAGGCTGAAGCAGATGGCTCTTACTGCCGAGGCAGTAGGTGCACCCCTTCATCAGGCGCCTGGTACAGTCGCTGCAACTTCCGGGCTACGAATACCAGTTTAAGGAAGGTCCATCAAGGGCTAGTGGCCTAGTGTGCAGAGTATAGAATCACGAACTATGGCACATGGCCATTACGAACATTCATAAATCAAATCACATCCTCGAGGCCTCTGATCTGCACGCACAGAGTGGAAATCAACCGATCACTTGCAATATCAAAGAGAAATTAGGATATGCTGCGACCAGTGTTGAAATCAACTAACCACTTGCACATCAACGAGTTGAACAGGTTTAATCACTGAGCCAACATGTTTTAGAGAATACAAATCCAATTATAATTAATTATTTGTTATTCTTGTCAACCAAACTACCTCTCCATTTTTCAATATCAAATAATAAATAATATACTGCAAGATCAAAGGACTTGAGCTATCTGATACATCAATAGAATACAATTTCCCTAATACGACATTTACCAAGGAGAGAGGCTTCTCAACAGACCTTGGCTGGAATCCTATTGGACCCATAGTGCTTCTTCAAATGGATATCCCTCCAGCGCAAGATTATGGAGTGCTTGAGCTACGGTTCTACCCTTGGCTGTGCGCTTGGGAACAGCACAAAATAAATTTGGGGCCAATTTACCCACAGTGTGCCCATCCAGCCACCTATCAGTCCAAAACAGAACTATGATAGTGTTACTACTTAAAATACAGAAAATAAGTCCTAATCATGCTAGCTGTATATCAACAGGGATTATGCCATACTTTTAGAACTTTGATAGCCCAGTGGGAATAGCCACTTTGCTGCCCACCAGAACTACAAGAACTTAATATTCAATACAGAAGAAAATGTAAATTGTTCTATACATGACATCCGCATGGTAGAAGAATAATCTTGAATAGTCCAAATTATATATAATCAAAGGCAAAAGGTTGTCAATCAAAAGGTGAAACTCAGAAAATAACAAAAGTCTATCTCTTGCTAGCTCTGGAACTTATTTCTGTATCGTGGCATGAGCATACTATGAAACAATGTGCAGAAAGGTAACATGCTGGATAGAATCAAATCTGAAATGGAAATGCTTCCAAGAATACACTAACCCTATGAATCTGTTAGGTTGCGATAAACTATAGGTTAGCTACTTTTTATAACTACTATCAATAGATTAGATATGGAAAGAAAACAATCAGAAAGGGGGAAATGATGGAAAAAGTACCACGAGCGATGTAAAACTGAGACAGATTAAATTGGCTGGAGCAGGCATTTGTACACACTACACAGCAGTACCATATGCATTGCAACACGATCAAAGCATCCAGTGGCCAGCACCAAAGCAAGGTGAACAAGCTGGAATGATTCAGACAGGCATAGAACAGTGTAACCTACCAGATGAAGAACAATAGACTTGTTGCTGAAGAAATTCCTCTTTCATCCTGATGGGCTCCTTGATGGACAATTGCGTAGGCAGTAAGAAATTGCTTTGTGAAACTGCAGTGGATACTGCAATAACACCAGTAATGGAACTGGATTCATAAATTTGCAATATCTTTAACACACAAATAAAAGGAGTTATTGGTGAACCTCAAACAATATTACAATAAGGAAGGAGCCAGTGATCCCATGCAAAATCCTGGACAAGGCTAAAACAGTATATAATAGATGGAGTGGCATATCAATAGCGCAAAAGTGACCCAAGATGTGCCCCAAGCCCCCAACTGACCTGAATTCTCAAGATGGAGAATTTAAGCACAACTTGTGTGCTAGAACCATAACAAGAAACTATAAGGATGATTCGAAACTCAAAGAAGACCAGTCAATTCTAAACATAATAATATCCAGAAGCATAAGGACTAGAAAATAACAGTAATAAATAGGAGCATTGCATTATCATCTGCAATACAGAACATCTAATCCATGACAATATACTTGACTGTGATGAAAATGAAACAAGTAAATTTCACTCTTGAAAGAAGTAATGCAGGTCACATATCTGTTCTCCAGACATGCAACATATCAGCCTTATGACCACAAACAAATGGCACATGCACATGTATATTATAAGACAGTACGACAGTACATCACGTCACAGTTCAATTTTCATGAGTAACAAGCACCTGATTGCAAACTGAAAAATGGCATATAAATTAAGAAGCCCAATATTATAGACGGATCTTGCCAATTTTATTGTGGTGCTATCAACTCAAACTTCAAGATGTTTGGTATGGATGTGCTGAGCTGAAAACTAGAGAAAACCTTTATTATATTAAAATATTGCTATTAAAACTCAAATAGAACAATAAACAAGTTATTTTGGAGAGCCATTACAGTGCCATATGCATTCTTCAGTACTCCATAATGAAGTATAGAAGACATGTTTTACTGAAAGAAAGGTAATTTCATATATATTTTTCACGTGACAGCCCCGAACTGACTAGAATTTGTGCCCAAATGTCTATATGATGCAAAACGTAAACTGTGGAACAATAAAGAAGAGAGTACACAGGCTAGCATATGTGGTATTTGATCAGCAAGTTCATGTACTACATAGTACAGAAATATAAGTGGATGAACTGGGTTGTAAGACACTTATATGTTACATCAATGAAATTGGGAGAACAAATTACGCATACATAACTTGTGCAATTTATTCAACTCACAGAAGATCACTTCTTAAAACAGGTTTACAAATAACATAGATAGAACTGGGAGCAGTATTTATGCATATATAACTTATGCATTTTATTAAACTCACGCATACTGGAAATTACTCCAGAACCACTTGAATGGGAGTAGAAGCGCAAGGAGCACCATTGGCAATCTGGTTCAGTATTTTGACCTTCTCCTCATTGACCCATTGGTATTGCCGTGTCACCATGTCCCAGTTCCAGTGCCCCATGTCCTGAACATGACCATTTTTGTACAAGGAAACAAGCTGCAATGACGTTGATACTTTAATAACAAAGTTAACAAAGTAAATCTGTCTCTCTGTTCCCTGAAAACCAATTATAACCAACTCCTTTAGCTGATTATGGCAGAACTCAGAGGGTTGCCACAAAATGTCATCATGAGGCTCCTCCGCCCATGGGTCAATATGGATGTGAAGGCTCTCAAGGCATGGCGCCGCCTCAATGAGGAGGCGGGGCCAAGAGACATCCCAGGATGAAGGCACATCAGCAATCAGAAGCCTCCTGAGTTTAGAGAGCAACAATGTGGGGCTCCAAGGTTTGAACCATCTTTCATATCCAGTGAAACGTATGATAAGGTTGGTTATTCCCGGGGTTCCTCCAAGATACTGATTGAGGTCATAATCAGTATTAATGAGACAAAGGCGAGTTTTCCCGGCACCACGGTGAAAGGTGATATTCAAGTGTGTGAGGTACGGGAAGGAGCTAAGCTTGTAACTCACAGAAGTTTGCACAATAGCCATGCTCTCAAGCATTGGTAGACTGTACAGTTTGATCAACCCGAATGAGCAATGCTCCATGATAAGCTGCTTGATCTCTGATTTGGGGGCGCGGATGGCCACATCACCTTGGTTGAGAATGCAGGACTTGAGGTGCACTGCTTGTAGCTGAGGGCACAAGGTGAAAATAGCTTCATAAGCTGCGTTTGGAGTGGACACCGGCAAATCTTGCAAGACCAGACTGGTGAGCTTGTGGAAGCCCTTCAATGGCGGAATGTAACAGGCTGCCAGCTTCAAACTTCTTAGTCGGGATTTGTGTGGATTGTTGCAAAGACCATGGTGAGGGAAACTGTGAGCATCCCTTCGCAATGTACTCTTACTCTTAGCTGAAACCTCCAGATCCTCAACCCCCCATGAATCAGCAGCCTTGGCTATCAATCGGTTGATGCTGCTTGAACAATGGGTAGCAAGGAACTCAAGGCGCAGTGTTTGGACACTCCTGAGGCCTAGGCCGCCTCTGTCCTGATCATCGTCCGCGTCGAGGAAGTTGTTGATGGATGAGTTCATAGCGCGCATGACACGGCGCTCATACCGCTCAATGCTGGCGCGAAGCGCCTTGAGATTGACGGCAAGACCATAAGTATAATCAGCGGCTTTGCTATGCATACGGATGCACTTGTGGTAGCGCGCCGGGAGTATGTCACTGACCCTGAATTCGAGGGCATCGAGACAGCGGGGGAGGCAGGCCCAGCGCTTCGAGAGGGTCGCGGTGGCTAGCACCGTGCGGGTGTCAAGGCGCTGCAAGATGAGGAGCAGGAGGTCGTCGGTGAGGGCGCTGAGGCGGTCGTCACGGCAGGGCGCGCGCCACCCGCGGCGCCGGTACGACCCCTTTCTAGAAATGGCAGAGCTGAGTCGGGGGCAATGAATTGGGCGGAAAGCGGCGGCAGCGCGCTTATCTGGTGGCCTGGGCTTGCGATTGCGGTCAAATAGAGGCGTCCGCATGGCGCCGCCCCCCGGCGGTGGTAGGGGTCACCGGCGACGAACCCGGTGGGTGGATTGTGCGGCAAGGCGCCAGCGGCGGCGGTCGCCGGTCGGGGAAAAATCGTAGGATATAATGAGATGGTATAGCAGGCGGATCCACCGGCGGGGTGGCTGCTAGTTGCTCGGGTGAGGCCGCCGGAGGATTCCGATACGGAAAAGGAAACACAAAAAGGACAGATCTTGGCGAACGGGTAGAAAGGGGGATTACCCAGTGGGCGCCACCCACCGCCGGCGGGGGTAGTGAGGACGGTGGCAGCGGAGGCCCAAACGCCGGCGCGAATTCCGGCAGCCAACCATATCGAGGGATAATTTCAGAAGAGGACACAGGGTGCGTTTGGCAACTGATGGGGAAGAGGCATGAGAATCAGTGGTGGGAGTTGATAGAGGGAATTCACTTGGAAATTGATTTTTAGTCTTATTTTTTTTCGGCTTGTGGAGATAATTAGGAGTGGGAGTTTAAGCGAGACTTAATATCCTTTGTTTGGTATGGGGTCTATAGATTGAGAATTATATTTTAAATCATGATTAACGGTGGAGATGTATCCATCTTGCACTCAAAACAAATTCCCTCCCAATTACCACCCCTCCCCCGGGAAGAGATCAGTAGAAATTACTCCTCTAAATTCCTCTTCCTCATCCCACTAAAACTCCCATGACCATGAAACAAACAATAGAATTTTAATCTCTCAATTCTCAACTCCCATTCTCTTCTTCTACTTACCTCCAACCAAACGAGCCGACAATGGCAAAAGAGGGTGGAGGAGGGCATGGGCATCTGAGCAATTCGAAGGGGAGAAGTTTCGGGTTTTCTTTTGCGACTCTATTTTTTGTGGCCTCGGACCCTTTCGAAAAAAGCACCGGCCCATCATCCTATTTTCTCTATGTTTTTTTTTGATTTGTGCCATTACAATTTTCGCGGATTGAAGAAACGCCATTACAATTCGCCTATTTGGAGATCTGCCATTGCAATTCTTCCTCTACCTGATTCTTGCCATCTTCTACGTCTTTCAGCCATATGGGCCCGCACGTCAGACCGTATCTATATACGAATGACCGTATTTGACAAAAAAACACATCTACTACCAGTCGCTGACGTGTGGGGCCCACACGTCAGCTTTTTCTTCAATCTCCAACCATCTATATGGAAGGATGGTGTGCGGGCGTCCGGCTTGCCGCAGGCGTCGAGGGCGGCCGGCTCGCGGCGGCACGGTCGTCCGGCTCGTGGCGGCGCGGGCGTCAAGGGCGGTGACGCACTGAGAGGGCAGCCGGCTCGCGACGGAGCATGCAGCAAGGGCGGCCGGCTCGCGACGGAGCATGCAGCAAGGGCGGCCGGCTCGCGGCGGGCTCGCGCCGACGCGGGCAGCAAGGGCGGCCGGCTCGCGGTGCGCGGCGACGGTGGGGGAGCGCGGGCTGGCCAGGCGCGCGGTGCCGATGCGCTGGTCGAGAGGCGGCGGAGGCCTGCGGCGTGTGACGACGGCGACAGCAGCCGGAGCCGGTCCTCAGAGGCTTGATGGCGGAAGGTTGAAGCTGAAGCTGACGTGTGGGACCCACATGTAAGTGAGTGGAGAGATGTTCATATAGAACGGACGTATATAGATACGGTCTACAGTGGCCTCCAAACGTCCAAAATACGTAGAAAATGGCATGGATGAGGGAGAGGAAGAATTGCAATGGCAGATCTCCAAATAGATGAATTGTAATGGCTTTTCTCCAATCCGCGAAAATTGTAATGGCACATATCAAAAAAACCCTTTCTCTATCTCTATCTGTTTTCGAAGCGATATTTTCCAAACTTCCTCCTTGCAGATATCATAGAGGCACCGTCTAATGCAGGAAGAAGACAGCTGATCTCAGAATTAAACACGGTATACAGCACCTAGACTAAATGAGCAAACCCTGAAAGCAGCGCTGTTCCATGCTCCTCTAGAATCAGCGACTTCACGTGATTGTTCATTGCAATGAAGGTAGATATTACCGTGTGCCATCAAAGTACCAAACTTTTTAGTTCGTTTCCACATTTTACACCTCTTCGAAGTTTGGTTGCGATCAGAAGCCCCCCTACCACGATGTGCCTTTTTCCTTAACATTTCGGATTGTTCTACTGATGTGCCCAATTACACAGTACAGCATTCTGTAAACCAATACTGCATCAGGGATTATCGTTGGATCACTGTTGGTCGGTCCAGATTGACCCAGACTGGGCTTGTAGAAGAAACCCAGCCCAGCAGCTTCCAAGTCCCAGGGGGCCAGAGAGATGCCAGCCCACGACGATGCCGGCGGCGGCCGCCGGGGGACCCTGGCTAAGGTCTCCCTCTCGTCGGTCTCGGCCGCCATGGCGGAGGCCTCCACCTACCCCTTAGACGCCGTCAAGACGCGGCTCCAGCTCCACCGCGGCCCCGGCGGCGCGGGCGGGGGCAGCGTGATCCGCGTCGCGGCCGAGCTCGCCCGCGACGGCGGGGTGTACCGGGGCTTCTCCCCCGCCGTCCTCCGCCACCTGATGTACACCCCGCTCCGCATCGTGGGGTACGAACATCTCCGTTCCACCCTCGGCAGCGGGGGCCGGGAGGTCGGCGTTGTCGAGAGGGCGCTCGCCGGGGGACTTTCCGGCATTGCCGCGCAGGTAAATTTTTCTTAGGCAAAAGTCAATTTGTGTTAATCACCTGATGTCACTTTTTCTTAGGCATCAATCTCCAATCGAACAATCCACTTTAACTAAATGCAAATACAGTAGTCAGAAAAGGTGGCTTGGGCTCAATGAAAAAAATCAAGTGAGTTATGCATAGCAAACCTATTAATTCTTCGAGTGACTTGTAGATAGGTTGTGATGTTCTCACACTCATAATGTGGCAGTGAGAAATAGCAACATGCAAACAGTGGTCACAGAAGGTGACAAGAAGAAATCAGGAGAGTTCTGAATAACAAGTCTGTAATTCAAAGTGAGATTTGCAGATAGGTGGTGATGTGGTCACTAACATAATGTGATTACTGATTAATGAGACATTAAGAACATATTTCGGGTTAATAGGTTCTAAACTTTGAAATGGACGAGAAGATTTAGCAACATGTGTTGACCCAAAGCTCCAAACCATAGTTGATTTACACGCTTCTTTCTTATCTCAAACTATTCATTTCAAACAATACTGAAGTATTGTGCTGGATGATAAAGCAGCACACCTCAGTCTGGATTTGTTGTTTGCTGTATGGCACAATGAGTCGGTGAGCAGTAGCAGCAGCGACAAGCCAAGAACTTCAGTATAGTATGATCATTTGCTTCCGCCTTTCTACACCTCTGGTCCAACAGTTGGCAGCTGTTGCCAGGGCCATCTTGGCCAAGGTACATAGACCACCCACAGTGTGTCCGGAGCTCAAAGAATGATTACTCTGACATCTAACCCTGATGTCCAGAAAACTTCACCTCACACAGAGTCTGCATCGATGCTCATGTGATGGTAGTCCAGAGAGATGAGCCAGGCGTTTGGCAGATGTGAAATTAGTTCTTTATTCATCCAGCATCGATTCTTCTACATGATTTGCATGCCCTGTTTTCTATTTCAGCATCGCTCTCTACAATGGCACTACCCGAGGCTTGAATATTCTCTTTCATGATCCAAGCATCGGAATGGGACACGCTGTTGCTAGTCTTATACTCTTACCTCAATCAGGTTCCCATCCACTGCTGCCAAGGCCTTGATGGATTATCAGATCTAGATTGAGACTTGTAGAGAGCACTATGGTACAGGATGCGAGGATCTAGATGTAGACCTTGTATAGAGGTGTTTCTATGTGATTCATACAATCATGCATAGCGTTGGATGGGATGATACTGGCGGAGCTGGTGATTCCTATGAGGATGTGTCATACGATATAGAAAAGCGACTGAACTAGCAGTTGTGTTCAGGTCCAAGATTAGTCCTCATTAATAAGTTTGTCGATGGAACTGGAAACAAAATAGGCATCCTAAATAGGTCCTGATGTGAAGGGGTTTATCTTTTGATTGAATGGGAACGAATAGGTCAGCACATGAGAGCATACCCATTAGTCATCTATGCTTGACTAGGGTTTATCGGAGCTTATTGTTATGATATAGGGATCATCAGATACTCAATTTGTTTTTAACGACAACGTGATATTAGTTGAAGGACAACATTCTAAAATCACTATTGCCCAGTGTTGACTTTCCAAAACCATATTTTTGTATGATTTATGTAAAGGTTGCTAGCTGCTACAAGTTCTTTGCTATGTAACGCCATTAGTAATTTTGTTCCTGCCACTCTGCAGTGCAGGTGTTGTCGAGCCCTGCTGATCTCATAAAGATAAGGATGCAAGCAGACAGCAGGTTGTTAAGCCAAGGCATTCAACCACGGTACACTGGAATTGCAGATGCCTTCACAAAAATTATACGAGCTGACCTGTCACCGACTAGATAGCAATATTTTTTTCTCAGCATAAATCGGCCACCAGTCTGTCGAACGGGTTGAAAGTTCGGTTCCGATCAGAAGCCCCCCTACCACGATGTGCCTTTTTTTTCCTTCACATTTTGGATTGTTCTACTGATGTGTCCAATTACAGTACAGCATTCGGTAAACCAATACTGCATCATGGAATATCGTTGGATCACTGTTGATCGGTCCAGATTGACCCAGACTGGGCTTGTAGAAGAAACCCAGCCCAGCAGCTTCCAAGTCCCAGAGGGCCAGAGAGATGCCAGCCCACGACGAGGCCGGCGGCGGCCGCCGGGGGACCCTGGCTAAGGTCTCCCTCTCGTCGGTCTCGGCCGCCATGGCGGAGGCCTCCACCTACCCCTTAGACGCCGTCAAGACGCGGCTCCAGCTCCACCGCGGCCCCGGCGGCGCGGGCGGGGGCAGCGTGATCCGCGTCGCGGCCGAGCTCGCCCGCGACGGCGGGGTGTACCGGGGCTTCTCCCCCGCCGTCCTCCGCCACCTGATGTACACCCCGCTCCGCATCGTGGGGTACGAACATCTCCGTTCCACCCTCGGCAGCGGGGGCCGGGAGGTCGGCGTTGTCGAGAGGGCGCTCGCCGGGGGACTCTCCGGCATTGCCGCGCAGGTAAATTTTTCTTAGGCAAAAGTCAATTTGTGTTTCCGTTCGATCAATCTCCAATCGAACAATCCACTTTAACTAAATGCAAATACAGTAGTCAGAAAAGGTGGCTTGGGCTCAATGAAAAAAATCAAGTGAGTTATGCATAGCAAACCTATTAATTCTTCGAGTGACTTGTAGATAGGTTGTGATGTTCTCACACTCATAATGTGGCAGTGAGAAATAGCAACATGCAAACAGTGGTCACAGAAGGTGACAAGAAGAAATCAGGAGAGTTCTGAATAACAAGTCTGTAATTCAAAGTGAGATTTGCAGATAGGTGGTGATGTGGTCACTAACATAATGTGATTACTGATTAATGAGACATTAAGAACATATTTCGGGTTAATAGGTTCTAAACTTTGAAATGGACGAGAAGATTTAGCAACTGTGTTGATCCAATGCTCCAAACCATAGTTGATTTACACGCTTCTTTTTTATCTCAAACTATTCATTTCAAACAATGCTGAGACAGATTAAGAAAGGCAGTTTTAATTGATCCATGTCATCCATTCATCATAAGACTCAATATTGAAGTATTGTGGTGGATGATAAAGCAGCACACCTCAGTCTGGATTTGTTGTTTGCTGTATGGCACAATGAGTGGGTGAGTAGTAGCAGCAGCAACAAGCCAAGAACTTCAGGATAGTACTCCGTATGATCATTTGCTTCCTACACCTCTGGTCCAACAGTTGGCAGCTGTTGCCAGGGCCATCTTGGCCAAGGTACATAGACCACCCACAGTGTGTCCGGAGCTCAAAGAATGATTACTCTGACATCTAACCCTGATGTCCAGAAAACTTCACCTCACACAGAGTCTGCATCGATGCTCATGTGATGGTAGTCCAGAGAGATGAGCCAGGCGTTTGGCAGATGTGAAATTAGTTCTTTATTCATCCAGCATCGATTCTTCTACATGATTTGCATGCCCTGTTTTCTATTTCAGCATCGCTCTCTACAATGGCACTACCCGAGGCTTGAATATTCTCTTTCATGATCCAAGCATCGGAATGGGACACGCTGTTGCTAGTCTTATACTCTTACCTCAATCAGGTTCCCATCCACTGCTGCCAAGGCCTTGATGGATTATCAGATCTAGATTGAGACTTGTAGAGAGCACTATGGTACAGGATGCGAGGATCTAGATGTAGACCTTGTATAGAGGTGTTTCTATGTGATTCATACAATCATGCATAGCGTTGGATGGGATGATACTGGCGGAGCTGGTGATTCCTATGAGGATGTGTCATACGATATAGAAAAGCGACTGAACTAGCAGTTGTGTTCAGGTCCAAGATTAGTCCTCATTAATAAGTTTGTCGATGGAACTGGAAACAAAATAGGCATCCTAAATAGGTCCTGATGTGAAGGGGTTTATCTTTTGATTGAATGGGAACGAATAGGTCAGCACATGAGAGCATACCCATTAGTCATCTATGCTTGACTAGGGTTTATCGGAGCTTATTGTTATGATATAGGGATCATCAGATACTCAATTTGTTTTTAACGACAACGTGATATTAGTTGAAGGACAACATTCTAAAATCACTATTGCCCAGTGTTGACTTTCCAAAACCATATTTTTGTATGATTTATGTAAAGGTTGCTAGCTGCTACAAGTTCTTTGCTATGTAACGCCATTAGTAATTTTGTTCCTGCCACTCTGCAGTGCAGGTGTTGTCGAGCCCTGCTGATCTCATAAAGATAAGGATGCAAGCAGACAGCAGGTTGTTAAGCCAAGGCATTCAACCACGGTACACTGGAATTGCAGATGCCTTCACAAAAATTATACGAGCTGACCTGTCACCGACTAGATAGCAATATTTTTTTCTCAGCATAAATCGGCCACCAGTCTGTCGAACGGGTTGAAAGTTCGGTTCCGATCAGAAGCCCCCCTACCACGATGTGCCTTTTTTTTCCTTCACATTTTGGATTGTTCTACTGATGTGTCCAATTACAGTACAGCATTCGGTAAACCAATACTGCATCATGGAATATCGTTGGATCACTGTTGATCGGTCCAGATTGACCCAGACTGGGCTTGTAGAAGAAACCCAGCCCAGCAGCTTCCAAGTCCCAGAGGGCCAGAGAGATGCCAGCCCACGACGAGGCCGGCGGCGGCCGCCGGGGGACCCTGGCTAAGGTCTCCCTCTCGTCGGTCTCGGCCGCCATGGCGGAGGCCTCCACCTACCCCTTAGACGCCGTCAAGACGCGGCTCCAGCTCCACCGCGGCCCCGGCGGCGCGGGCGGGGGCAGCGTGATCCGCGTCGCGGCCGAGCTCGCCCGCGACGGCGGGGTGTACCGGGGCTTCTCCCCCGCCGTCCTCCGCCACCTGATGTACACCCCGCTCCGCATCGTGGGGTACGAGCATCTCCGGTCCACCCTCGGCAGCGGTGGCCGGGAGGTCGGCGTTGTGGAGAGGGGGCTCGCCGGGGGACTCTCCGGCATTGCCGCGCAGGTAAATTTTTCTTAGGCAAAAGTCAATTTATGTTTCCGTTCGATCAATCTCCAATCGAACAATCCACTTTCGCTAAATGCAAATACAGTAGTCAGAAAAGGTGGCTTGGGGTCAATGAAAAAAATCAAGCGAGTTATGCATACATAGCAAACGCCTAATTCTTCCAGTGATTTGTAGATAGGTTGTGATGTTCTCACACTCATAATGTGGCAATGAGAAGTAGCAACATGCAAACACAGTGGTCATAGAAGGTGACATGAAGAAATCAGGAGAGTTCTGAATAACAAGTCTGTAATTCAAAGTGAGATTTGCAGATAGGTGGTGATGTGGTCACTAACATAATGTGATTACTGATTAATGAGACATTAAGAACATATTTCGGGTTAATAGGTTCTAAACTTTGAAATGGACGAGAAGATTTAGCAACTGTGTTGATCCAATGCTCCAAACCATAGTTGATTTACACGCTTCTTTTTTATCTCAAACTATTCATTTCAAACAATGCTGAGAGACATACTAAGAAAGGCAGTTTTAATTGATCCATGTCATCCATTCATCATTAGACTTAACATTGAATTATTGTGGTGGATGATAAAGTAGCACACCTCAGTCTGGATTTGTTGTTTGCTGTATGGCACAATGAGTCGGTGAGCAGTAGCAGCAGCGACAAGCCAAGAACTTCAGTATAGTATGATCATTTGCTTCCGCCTTTCTACACCTCTGGTCCAACAGTTGGCAGCTGTTGCCAGGGCCATCTTGGCCAAGGTACATAGACCACCCACAGTGTGTCCGGAGCTCAAAGAATGATTACTCTGACATCTAACCCTGATGTCCAGAAAACTTCACCTCACACAGCGTCTGCATCAATGCTCATGTGATGGTTGGGCTCAAGTCCAGAGAGATGAACCGGGCATTTGGCAGATGTGAAATTAGTTCTTTATTCGTCCAGCATCGATTCTTCTACATGATTCGCATGCCCTGTTTTCTATTTCAACATCGCTCTCTACAATGGCACTACCCGAGGCTTGAATATTCTCTTTCATGACCCAAGCATCCGATTGGGACACACTGTTGGTAGCCTTACACTCTTACCTCAATCAGGTTCCCATCCACTGCTGCCAAGGCCTTGATGGATTATCAGATCTAGATTGAGACTTGTAGAGAGCACTAAGGTACACGATGGAGGATCTAGATGTAGACCTTGTATAGAGGTGTTTCTATGTGATTCATACAATCATGCATAGCGTTGGATGGGATGATACTGGCGGATCTGGTGATTCCCATGAGGATGTGTCATACAATATAGAAAAATGACTGAACTAGCAGTTTTGTTCAGGCCTTAGATTAGTCCTCATTAAGAACCGGAAACAAAATAGACATCCTAAATAGGTCTTGATGTGAAGGGGTTTTATTTTTTGATTGAATGGGAACGAATGGGTCAGCACATGAGAGCATACCCATTAGTCATCTATGCTTGACTAGGGTTTATCGGAGCTTATTGTTATGATATAGGGATCATCAGATACTCAATTTGTTTTTAACGACAACGTGATATTAGTTGAAGGACAACATTCTAAAATCATTGTTGTTGCCCGGTGTTGACTTTCCAAAACCATATTTTTGTATGATTTATGTAAAGGTTGCTAGCTGCTACAAGTTCTTTGCTATGTGACACCATTAGTAATTTAGTTCCTGCCACTCTGCAGTGCAGGTGTTGTCGAGCCCTGCTGATCTCATAAAGATAAGGATGCAAGCAGACAGCAGGTTGTTAAGCCAAGGCAATCAATCACGGTACACTGGAATTGCAGATGCCTTCACAAAAATTATACGAGCTGAGGGCTTTCTGGGACTTTGGAAGGGGGTTGTTCCAAATGCGCAACGGGCATTTCTTGTCAACATGGGCGAATTGGCGTGCTACGATCAGGCGAAGCATCTCATCATTCGCAAGAAGATTTGCGATGACAATCTCTATGGTCACACATTGGCCTCTGTCGCATCGGGACTGTCTGCGACAACCCTGAGCTGCCCAGCGGATGTAATCAAAACTAGGATGATGAACCAGGGGAAGGATGGCAAAGCTCTATACAGGAATTCTTACGATTGTTTGGTCAAGACTGTCAGACACGAAGGCGTATCAGCACTGTGGAAGGGTTTCTTGCCTACATGGGCAAGGCTTGGCCCGTGGCAGTTTGTGTTCTGGGTTTCCTACGAGAAATTGCGCCAAGCATCAGGTATTTCATCATTCTGATAATGGGGGCCAAGTTTCATGCAAGAGGCTTTTAGATCACAGAAAGTTACAGTTTTGAACCTTCTTTGTGACTTCATGTAGGATATAACCCTTTTTACGCACATTTACTTGAATCCTGTATCCTTTACTGCCTCTGGGGGAAAGTGCCGATGAACTTGCTGTTCCTCACATTGTATTTTGACAATCTACTATTACAGAACTCCCCATAAATTGAGACTCTCATTCTTTATGCAGCTTTTTTTTTCTTAACAAATTTGCCTGCTCAATCTGTATTTCTTTTCCTTGATGGCCTGCACATTGTGACTGGTAGCCTCACACGAGATGATATATGTCGTCCAAATTGGTCATCTATAAAAGCTTATTGATAATCCGTAACTAATCGCAGTATACAACCAGAGGAAAAAAAGAATATGTGACGCATGCGTAACTGATAAATACCAGTAGCTCATGACTCCAGCAGCTGGACACCCTGCGGGAAGTCCTCGCAGTGCCGGATGTATTGCACCGTCCTGCCGGTGTCACCCCTGGCCTTTGCCTTTGCCCGGCAGTCGTAGTTCGGCGGCGTGTGGAAGCACGGCTCGATGGTCGGGGCCAGCCGGCACGCCGTGTCCGGCGCCTTCCCGTGGTTGGGTCGCGTCAGCACCCACGGCCTCAGCCCCGCCAGCCCCTGGCTGACGTACCCGAACGTCGAGACGCCGGTGGTGACCAGCACGTCGGAGAAGCTGAGCAGCACCATCTCCGCGAGCGCCTTCTGGTTCTGCTGCCGGTCGCCGAAGTGCTGCTCGCCCAGGTGCGTCGGCTGGAACACGCTCACCGCCTCCTCCCCGGCCGCCGCCGCGCCGCGCTCGTGGTACAGCCCCCTCAGCCTCTCCGAGTACTCGCCGTGCAGGGACACGACGAGCACGGCCTTCCGCTTCGCCGGCTGGCCGTAGGAGTTGCCCCCGGCGGCGACGCCGGCGCTGGGGACGACTGGCAGGATGCCCTCTTGCCCACGCGCTCGTCGGCGCCGGCGAAGTAGGCGCCGTGGTACCGCGTCACCATGCCCCACACCGTGTTGCTGGGGTGGAAGAGGTAGCGGCCGAGGTGGTGGAACACGGCGTCGCGGCGAGGGAACAAGCGCGCCAGCTCCCGCTCGTGCCGCGGCACCAGGAACAGCGCCGGCGCGAAGTAGTTGTCCGCCTGGAACACGAGCCACGGCACGCGCCGGAGCTCGGCCTGCGTGTCGTCGCAGAAGAAGCGCCGGTCCGGGTCCCTGTAGTTGTGCACCAGGTGCAGGTACAGCCACGGCGCCGCGCCGGGCGCCTCGCCGCGGCCCAGCGTGCAGCCGAGGCTCTCGGCGGTGTCGATGCCGAGCTTCCCGCGGACGGGAAAGTCCTTGTCTTCTGGCAGGATCCACGTGGAGCCCGGGAACGGCTCGCAGAAGAGGTCGTCGAGGTCGTCGCGGCCGGCGTGGAGGAGGAGGACGCGGTCGGTGAGCAGCGCGTAGAGGAAGCCGGAGGCGATGGAGAGCATGCGGTTGCCGAGGCCGGCGTTCGGGGTCCACACGAGGTAGTTGCACGGGGCGCCGGAGGGGTCGGCGGCGGCGCCGTCGCCGGAGGCGTTGGGCGATGATGATGCGCGGAGGCGCTCGACGGCGCGCGCGTAGGCGGGGGTGCCCGGGGCGCAGAGGCGGTGGAGGGACTCGTAGCGGCGGAGGGCGGAGACGAGGTGCGGGGAGAGCGCGTGCCGCGACGGCCGGCGGTAGCGCGCGGCGCGGTAGCGGCTGAGGCAGGAGCGGTCGTCGAAGTCCGGCGAGAGGAGGCCGCCCAGGAGCTTGTCGGCGGGGTCAGGCACCGTCGCCAACGGGACGGCGCCTTGGTCAGACACTGCATGCGGTGCACACGGGAAAAAAAATGAACGCTCAAGATAGCATACACGTACGTCACCGGATCCTTGTACGTAGTCACGAAGCCGTGAGCGCGCGCGAGGACATACCGGCGTTCATGACGACGCGGACGCCGGCCGAGACCCATGTCTCGCCGGCGCTGGAGGGCGTCCACCGGGCGCCGAAGAGGACGGCGGCCATGAGCAGCACGGCCGCCGCGCACGCCGCGGTCAGCAGCACCGTCGCCGGCCGCACGGCCGATCTGCTCCTGCCGCCGAGCTGCGATGACCGTGCCGCCATGCCACCACGTCTGTTCCTGGCTTACCGCCGCTGCTGGCAGCCAAAGCCATATTTTCGTGCTTAATTATGGAGTGCGACGCCGGGACGAGAGCTTGCACCTCGAGGACGCAAGGTGGTGTGTGCGATGGAATGAAGCAAGCGAGTGTAGCAGCAGAGCTTCGGGGTCAATGCTTCGATCGTGGAAACCGCCACCAGTACTGGATGTGCCC
Source organism: Echinochloa crus-galli (assembly GCA_900205405.1). Classification (NCBI taxonomy): domain Eukaryota; kingdom Viridiplantae; phylum Streptophyta; class Magnoliopsida; order Poales; family Poaceae; genus Echinochloa; species Echinochloa crus-galli. The sequence goes on from OAMR01000427.1 coordinate 916,209, forward strand.
CACGCAACCTGGGCGTGATTTCCATGGCAAGACCCGGTATGCTTGTCCAATGAAGCAGCTTGGCGAATCAGCAAAGGTGCATGCAGACCATTTGGTCGCTTTATCCATCCTAGTATAATGTCTCGTCGTCCATATCGTCAAACAAAGGTACCTTTGCTGAGTTCGTACTGCCCAGTCTCGCATGTATAACAAATGCTCGCTGGGCGGGGAGGATCGTGCACATGTAAGGCTGTCTGCACCGGCTTCCTGTAAGCGGTTCCTGGGAAACATTTACAGGAACCGAGCGCTGCAGCGGGCTCCTCGACGCCCTCCGCTACGGGAGAGGAGCCGGTCTGCTCCGCCACATACCGGGGAGCACGGCGTCTCCCCTACCGTGGCCGCGGGGCCCACGTGCCCAACCACCGGTCCTCGTCGCGCCCGTCGTCGACCGCCCCCGCGCACAGCCGCGTCGCCCGCAGCCGAGCGCCGCCGCGCTGCCGCCGCCGCGCGCGCTGCTGCTGCTCCCGTGCGTCGCCCAAGCCGCACGCGCTTCGCTCCGCACCGCCCGTCGTCGCTGGCCACCCGCCGCCGCGCGTCGCCCCTCAACACACCATCGAAGCTTCGGGGCGCGGTCGCCGGTGCGAAGCAGGGGAGGAGAAGCGGAGGGGCCGCAACAGCTCGACACGCCACCGCGCTCGTCGTGTGCCGGCGGGGGAGAGGGAACGACGGCCGGCGTCCGCCTGCTCCGCACGCACCGCCGCGGCCAGCTCGGAGCCGCCGTCCGCCACCGCGCGGTGCTCGCCCAGGCGCTCGCCGCCGCCGACCAGCACCACCTTGCCGCGCGCTAGCAGCCGGCGCCCGGATCTGCGGGCGGGGGCTCGGGTGGGGACGAGGCGGCGGCGCGGGTGGGGAGTGGTGGGGAGGAGGCGGGCGGCGGCGGGGATGGTGAGGGAGAGGCGGCGACGGGGCGGTGCCGGAGGGATGGGAGGCGGCGGCCGTCAGAGTGGAGGCGGGGCGTCGGGCGCGAGTGAGAGGGGATGGGTGAGAGAGAGAGTGATGACGGGGAAGGAGAGAGAGGGGAAGGGATGGAAAGAAGAATTAAAATTTAAATGTGGGGCCCATACGATGGTAGTTGGTATAGAGGAGAGAGTATGGAGGAGACACGAGTGCGGGATAAATTGTGATAGAGGAAAGAATCTCGATGACGAAATGGAGGCAAATGGAGGAACACGAGTGCGGATAGCCTAAATGGCTTCCTTGCCCGATAATCAAAGCTGTTGTCTTATTGAATGCTTTAGCAACCTTCGTGTGTATAAAGTCCTTCTGTTACCCAAAAAAAAAGTCACTTACAGTCTCACTGCAAAATGTACCATCAATGTTGCAGTTTTTTATGAGTGTCTTATTGTTTCTTATTAATTTTAAGTGACTGAACAACTGTTTGGGTGGGGGTGAGGGAGAAGGATCCTCTCCTACCTGAATCTTACTGCTGAATTGGGATTGCAACTGTGTACCGCCAGTTAAGAACAAATTTTTAGTCTATGCAAATCAGTTCTCACCTCAGCTCATTACATGTTGTAAGTGGTGTCAAGTAAGGAGGCAACCTTGACATTCATGAATTTGATCTAGACTTTGATGCTGCTGAAGATCTTACATCAAGGTAACTAACAAATGCATCGATGTCTTGATATTAGTAACTTTGCAGAAAAAAATGTTAGATATGACAAGAACATGCATGGTTTCATCAGTTGACCATGTTTTTTTTTTCATCAACTTGCCACTTGAGCAAGTAGAGCCTAGAGCCTAGAGGCACTGGGGATTCTTTTAAAGAGAGAGTCATCTGAGTACTTGGCAAACTAATATTAAGAATTTGCTATAAGTTGGTGATGTCCTATGATCTGTACTGTACATATCTCTATTTTTTTTAGAAATCATGATATCATCATCTTACTAAGAAAAAAGCATCTTAATTTATGCTTCAAACATGATGCTGCCAAGCCATTCAGATGACTATGAGTGTGGATCCTTATATATAGCATGTCTTAAAATGTTGCTAATTTTTTTTATAATTACACAGTACAACGCAGACGCTCACACACGCATGCATACTCACACCCTATGAATTACACGGTTCGTTGTTGACGGGAACGCCACTTACCATTTAACTTATAGTGTCGGTAAATCATGAAAAATTCCAGGAAAAGATGCGAGCACCAGGATTTAAACCCTAGCATCCCACTGGACCGTCCTGCCATTGGACTACAAGCCAATTCGCTTAAAATGTTGCTAGTTCCCTACTTGTCGACAAGAATTAGCAAACTCAAACAAAAGTTTGATCCATGGAACAAAATTTTATTTAGGGACAGCAAAAAGTTCGTGCACCCGAAATAAATCATGCAAATTCACGAAACAAAAAATTTATAAACCTAAGTTTTTTTTTGCGAAACAAAAATTTATAAACCTACGTTGTGTGACAAGAATTATTCAATTGTAACTAGAACACCTATGGACAAAAACTATGTGTGCGTCTGAATAAAAAGTCTATACACCTGGAACAAATATCTGTGCATGTGTAACAAAACATTATGAAATTGAGCTTGTGCTGTGTGTTTTAGCTCTGTGGGCTGCTGGTCGTGGATTGTGTACAGTATGTGTGTTGGACTTGTGTGATATTAAATGGGGCGATGAGTTTCAGGTAAGAGAATGAAAGGCAATTCAATTTCTCTTGACCCAGATGGGCCAGAAGAATTAACGGAAGAATAATCAACGGCATGGCGCGTTTATTTAGAGATAGCGATGGGTCAGATAGGGCACGGGTGGAGCAAAACTCACTCATTGGCTCATTGCGACATCGATCCATCTCATTCAGCTGCACCCAACCATTTCGAGAGCCATTGGTTCTGAGTCGGAGTAGACCTATGAGTGGGATTTTGCACCCGCATCTGAACACATTGGGTCCGACTGTCATTCCTAGGTCCATTCACTTCTATCTCTCTTTGTGCAGCTTGACTTTGGCCGCTCGCTCTGTTGTTTGCATCTGTCGTCTGGTTCGCGCGACTACACGAAGCAACGATAGCGCCTTGGATTGGAACGCACATGACAGTATGTTCAGCACGTTGCGTCGTCGTCGTTGCCTCGTCACGATCGCAAACAGCGCCACGGCCCCGCCCCATTTCGTTCTCTGCCCACCCCGTCCCGATCGCTCAACCCCGGCTGAGCCACCACCACTCTCACTCGTGAGTCGTGACTCGCCGTCCACCCATCGTCGTCTATACATGTACTACAGGCCGCCGAAAGCGACGCAGCTGTCTCAGTTTACAGACTCTGCTCAAAACCGGCCAGGGTGTGTCTGCATCAGTCTCTGCTGCAAATCAAATACCCTACTCCCCCTGTACTGATCGCCGGCCTTGTACCCAAGTACGGTGTGGTCTAGCTTACTGGTACTTCCTGCCTGCAGCCTGCTAGTGCTAGCGTTTCCCACCAAGAAAAGCCTCCGGTTCCATCCCGTCACCATGGCGACCTATTCGACAGCGATCTCGCTCCCCTCCGCCTCCAGACACTGCACGCCCGGACCCTGCCCGCGCTCCCGTCCACGTCCGCCCCGCGGCGCAGACCTGGCCGCGCGCGAGGCGCATCACTGCCGCAGTGCCGCGGCGATGCCGGCGCCAGGGCCCAAGGCGCGCGTCCTGGTGGCCGGCGGCGGCATCGGCGGGCTGGCGTTCGCGCTCGCCGCCAAGCGAAAGGGGTTCGAGGTGGTGGTGCTGCTGGAGCGGGACGTGAGCGCGCCATGCCGCCATCCGCGGGGAAGGAAGGCACCGCGGCCCGGTCCAGGTGCAGAGCAACGCGTTCGCGGAGCAAACTTTGTGCACTAAAAATTACCGCCACTCCGCCACCGACCACCAAGACGTGTTTTTCTTTACGCTGTGTTGATAAACATCTGACTTTTCAGCATGGATGATTAGTCATTTTTGTTTGGATCTTAGTTAGCGCATGGATCCAAACACAGATATTTAATATTGCAGTTAGCGTCAATTGGTCGCTGTATGCTTTTATATAGCCACCCGCACACGTAACCTCGATTCAGAACATGCAAATCTTTGACTAACACTTAATTTAATACCGTAATTTATAAATTACCTATAGAAATTTAGTAGCATTGAGTTTATATTTGAACATAGTTTCATACAAGTTCGTTTTGTAGGCACGGACATTATAATTCGTGAGCTCGCATTGTACTACTATTAAGTCGTACTCCGTATATAATATAGAGAAAATCTAACTGTGCACTTTAAAAGATAATTTAACAATAGCTTCATACAGTTAGCTTCAGGTGGTAAAAAGAGAAACAATCACATGGACCCAAAGACAATACTAGCTTTTACCAAGATTAATTTATAATATAATCCCTCTGCCCAGCGTTAACAACAACTTCCCTCCGCTCCCATGGGCCATGGCGAAGCAGCTGTCTCGCTCTCCACTCTCTGCTGCAGCTGAAATACCCTTGTTCCGATCCCCTGATGCAGTGATCGCTTGTGCCACCCCGGTTAGTGCGATTCGTTTTCTTGGTAGCCGTAGGAATGGCGGTGGTGCATCCCGTGAAAGCCATACACTTACAGTGTTACTGTAGCTCGGTTCCTCAGCTCGAGCAGTTGATTCGAGCTGCATGCTGAAATGCTGATCAAGTGGGTGAAGAATTGTATGCTCATATAGCTTCGATTCTTCTGATCGAGACTGAGGCCGAAGAGCTGAGGAAATGGAAGGAAATTTTCCTTGGCTCAGATGGACTGGAAGAATAATCAACGGCGCGTCCATTCCACTTCTCTCTCATATCGGACCTCTCGTCGTGATCGCCAGCCAGCGGCCCGGCCCCGCCCCGCCTCGTCCCTCGTAGTCCACCCAGCTGCCCGTCACTCACGCTCGCCGTCGTCCTCGGTACGGCCCCATATGCACTGCAGGCAGAGAGCGACGCCGCTGTCTCGGTCTCCGCCCTGCTGCCTGCAAATAGCCTTCTTCCCCAGCACCGATCGCCCTGCGCATGCATGCCACCCCGCCAGTAGTACATTGTACATACGCTTAGTCATCTTCGCAGGCATGACGGTGCATTCACTGAAAGCGAGACTGTAGCTCAGCTCATCAACTTGAACTGGACTCGAGCTGCGCGCATCTGCATGCGCCGGTGCTCACAGTCACAGCTACGATCTTTACTTTTTCCCACCAAGAAAATAAAGCTTCCGGTTCGATCCATTCCGCCACCATGCCGAGCACTTCGACGGCGATCTCTCCCCCCTCCGCCTCCGCCATCCCTTCTTTCCAGTCGTCGTCCGCGCCGCGGCGCAGACCTGGCCGCGCGAGGCCCGTCGCCTACGCCGCAATGCCGCCGGTGCCGGGGCCCAAGGCGCGCGTCCTGGTGGCCGGCGGCGGCATCGGCGGGCTGGCGTTCGCGCTCGCCGCCAAGCGGAAGGGGTTCGAGGTGGTGGTGCTGGAGCGGGACGTGAGCGCCATCCGCGGGGAAGGGAGGTACCGCGGCCCGATCCAACTGCAGAGCAACGGGCTCGCGGCGCTCGAGGCCATAGATGCCACCGTGGCCGACGAGGTCATGCAGGCCGGCTGCGTCACGGGGGACCGCGTCAACGGCATCGTCGACGGCGTCTCAGGCTCCTGGTAAGAGAGGCGGTGCCGTACGTTCTGGCGCCAGAGCAAACTTTGAACAGCCATGCCATGTTGGATACTACTCTCTCCGTATCAAAATATTTATCGTGTTGACTTTTTCTTACAACTTTTACCATTCGTCTTATTCAAAAATTATCGCAAATATATAAAAAGGTAAGTCAAGCTTAAAATACCTATAATAGTAAAGTATGTGACAAACAAAATGGATGATACTTGCATAATATTTTGAATAAGACGAATGATCAAAGTTGTAGAAAAAAAGTTAACGGCGACAAATATTTCGATACGGAGGGAGTACTATTTTTTGAGGAGCGGATCAGAGGGCGAGGAAAATGTACAGTAGCTTATCATAAGTAACGTGGTCCGTGTAAACAACGCGAGTAACTAGTTTTTTAATAACTTAGTAATTTTTACTTGATAATATATTCATCTTAATTTTATTTTTATTACCGTTGTTTTTTCTTATGGCCTTAACTCTTTTTTATCATTTAGCTATGTGAACTGTATATATAGCTAGAATGTAAATAATATAGGTAGATAGTTTTTCTATGCTAACAACTTGATATTTTTTACATGATATGTATTTTTACTTATATACAACATAGTTTTTGAGGAGCTTGCCATAATAATTATACTAAACCAAACACCGTAAACACATGATTTGGTTAAATTTAAGTGTGGCAATATTAGGCTCCAACAAACATGTCTAAGTCACCGTCACCTAGCCACCAAGCTCATTTGTTTTTTACGCCGCCGATTGATAAAGGCAGACTTTTCACAAGAGGTCTGGAATCTGCAGTTTGGCTGTTAGCGCCAATTGGTCACTACTCCGTAGATGCTTATGTCACGTCGTACTCTCATTTTATCATGTGAAGGTGATGTTATTTTTAGGAACTGAAGGTGATGTTTGGTTCATGAAATGGTAATGTAAATGGAAACGTAATAAGATCACAGCAGCATTTGTGGTGGAACGAATACTTGGGTGCTTTGTTTGGTTCCAAGGTGTAACAGTATCAGAGGGGCCTCATTTTCGGATGGAGCAGAGTAACGCCACCGCTGCTTTGTTTTTTCGCGAGAGGCAGCGTGATTTGTTTACAACCATAGGGGAGCGGTAAAAAATTTGAATAGTGCCGGTATCCAGTACTGTGTGATCTGATTACACAGTCGACGAAACAAACACATTTAACGAAATTGGATTGCACTGTAATATGATTACGGTCAAAAAACGCTCAGCCAAACAGCACCGTAGATAGTTAACAGTTTTTTATATTGTGAAATTCACTATAGATGTACGACAAACATGTCGCACAGCCAAAACTACAATTATAAGACTTCAAACTGAGCAGATATATTATACCACAAGAAAACTCTCCACATTTGTTAATGTAGTAGAAATCCTTTCGTGCTTATTCTACCACATTTGTTTACATTTCCATCCATCTGCTGGAGGCATCCATTTGACAGTGCCCAGTTTGTGTTCAGGTACATCAAGTTTGATGTGTTTACTCCCGTTGTTGAGCGAGGGCTGCCCGTTACAAGGGTCATTAGCCGCATGACCCTGCAGGAGATTCTTGCTCGTGCGGTTGGTGATGATGCTATAATGAACAAAAGCCACGTTGTCGATTTTATAGATGACGGCAACAAGGTGAAGTATATTTTTTTTGTCAATGTCACTAGAAATTTTGTTAAAACTCCTACGGGTGGCTAAGATCCGTCTCAGTGAAAGTTCAGAAACTAGCTAACTGTGTCAAAAGAGTTTTATGGTGATGAAATTTCTCTCACGTATCATAAAACCTCGTACTGGTCTAATACTGGTGATGAAATTTTTGGACGAGTGCAGGTAACTGCCATATTGGAGGATGGTCGAAGATTCGAAGGTGATCTTTTGGTTGGAGCCGATGGAATATGGTCAAAGGTAATGCGGTCTCACTTGTCCTTTGAGAAGATTACCTATATAGCACTAAATTAAAAATCATGTTCTTTCTAAGGCACTGGAAAATTTTTCTTCTCTTATTTGACACTGGAATTTGCTTTATTACTTCAGTTAGATCTGTTAGTAATTTCCGTTAAAATTAAAATTCAGAGTTTCAGACACAAGCATGCTACATAAGTATTCCGTCAGTAATAATGGACCCAAAATACCTATGACCACTTTCATCCAGATCGATCTCCGTCGCGCGCTCTCTGTATCCCCAGTTCCCCACTAATTCCTTCCCCATCCTTTCGTTCCCTCCCAAACCTTGCACCCGCGCGCCTGATGATAGTGCGGGGGCGGGTTCAGTCGAGGGCGCCTCGGCGTTGGATGGCCTGGTCTCGGATGCGGTGGCCTCGCCTATGGAGGATGCCGCGGCGGACTGGAACGAGCGGCTACACAGGTTGCATCGCCATGGTCGATGTGTGTATCGACGCAGAAAGCAGGTACCAAAACAAGCAGGCAGGCAGCCTGGCGCATTTTGTGGTAGGAAAACGGTAGCAGGTAGCAGCTTGATAACCTGTAGTGCCAATAAGTTGCTCGGCCAAATGCCTTGACCATGCCGAGCTTTATTGTGGTATATGTCTCTCACATCAAGACACCAAAACTGATGAAACATTCAGATATTTGGAAATTTTATTTGGCCTTCCCTGTTTCGATTGCCAAATATGAGGTTTTATATAGAAACATTTCCATTTCTGTAGTTATTAGATCAATGATAAATATAGCTGCTATAGTGCTATGTATGAAATATTGAACTGTCATGCTATTCATACCACGCTAATGCTAAATAAATTACAGCTATCAAAACAGAGGTAGCTTAAACAAATATTAGAGACATGCCTTCTAATCTTCGATGAACCTTGACCCTGAAACACACTGCTCTTTCAGGGACTGCATTGCTCATGCAGACCTAATTCAATTCTATTCTTTGCTCATTGAATTTACCGCTAGAACTTAAATGCATCCATCATATCACTAGACAAATATGAGGGGCAAAAATGTTTTTTCAGGTGGGACTTAACACCCAACCCAACAGAAGTGTCAAGAAAGTAATCAACGAAAATTTCTGATGTCAAATAAGGAAGGCCAAACTTTCTAGTGCCATATAAGGAACTGGCTTTTAATCTAGTGCTATATACGGAATTTTGAGGTTAGAAAAAACTCATAAAAGACCATTTGCTTCCTTATTAACTGGATTTTTTCCTTTGAGCACATCCTTCATTGAATAGGTGAGGAAGAAACTATTCGGGTATTCAGAAGCCACTTATTCAGGTTACACATGCTACACGGGAGTTGCAGACTTTGTGCCTCCTGATATTGACACAGTTGGGTATGTTGCATGGATCCCAAAATGATTAATATTATTTGTGGTAATTTTTAAATTTCATTGGGGGGATAACAATGCTCTCCACTTTCTTCTCTGGTGAAGGTTTCGATTATTTCTTGGTCGCCAACAATACTTAGGCTTTGCAGATGTTGGTGCTAGTAAAGTGCAATGGTATGCTTTTCACAAGGAAGAGGCTGGTGGAACTGACCCTGAAAATGGTTAGTGCTTAGATCTAAGTTTCTATGCTTTATTAGTGAAATTAACACTATCTCATCACAAGTCGTGAAAAAAAAATGACAATATTTTTTATATACCCCTCAAGCTTACCAGTTACCATCTGCCAAGCATTGACAGGCAAAAAGGAAAGATTGCTCGAGATATTCAGCGGCTGGTGTGACATTGTTGTGGATCTGATCAATGCAACCGAAGAGGAAGACATTCTTCGCCGAGATATATATGACCGTCCACCAATTATGAATTGGGGAAGAGGTCGTGTGACCTTGCTTGGTGATTCTGTCCACGCTATGCAGCCAAATCTAGGTCAAGCTGGCTGCATGGCTATTGAGGTTTGCTATTTAATTAGTTTTCCATGGCTATGGAATTACTACCAAAAAAGTGGATATGTTGTGTTGAGATCAGGTACTTATCACATAGCGTTGTCTTCACAGGATGGTTACCAGCTGGCTGTAGAGCTTGAGAATGCTTGGCAGGAGAGTGTCAGGTCTGGAGCTCCTATGGACATAGTTTCCTCCCTGAAGCGGTAATTGTCATCTGAACCACTAAATCTAAGATGATTTAGCTTTGGTCCTAATGACAAATTTCGATAATTCTAACCAAATTTATATAAAATATGTTTACTTCCATGTACTGGATAAATACACCATCAAGACATATTTTATGGTGGATGTAATGAAACTAACTTGATGTTGTAGCTTATGTTGTGGGTATCGGTGCATTTTCTATAAACTTGGTCAAATTGGAGAAGTTTGACTTACGACAAAATTATAAAATACTACATTTTTGAGTGGATGGAGGAAGATGTCAGTTATACTTATGTAGTCTTCTTCATCGTCCACTGAATATTCGAACGCTTCAACTGAATTCAACTCCAAAGCTATTAAATTTGTTGTATGATTTGAGTTGTGCCATTTTTCTCATTGTAAACTGTAAATTTCGATCGACTTCTCAATCAATATATATGCGCCACTTTAAAGAATACACTACTATTTTAGTAACTTGATTGGCAGGCATAATTTCTATTTGCATATTGGATCTGCAGTTATGAGATGGAGAGAAGGTTGCGTGTTGCTATTATACATGGATTGGCAAGAATGGCAGCAATCATGGCTACCATTTATGTACCACATTTGGCTGTTGGTCAGGGACCTTTATCATCGGTATGCCATAAAAGGCATAGAGTTGATTCTGTCTGCGATCCAAATTAAAAATTAGTTTTTAAGTATGCTACCAAAAAGTCCATTGGACTTCTGAAACAAGAATTGCCCTGGAGGAGCATATCACTGATGAACTCCATACTGAAATTACTTGAACTGCATACTTCAATTATTTTGATCTTTATTAGCTTTCACTCTTCACTTGTAGTTATTGACCAAGTGCATCAGATTCTTCATCAAGTACGGAACAGACATAATGATGAGCTGGATGCTTAGTGGCAACAGGTGCGTACAAAAACTTTTGTTTGCATGTCATTTCAAGCACATGCAAAGTATAGTAGGTTTTCAAGCGGTTTAGATGTCTCATTCCAAACAAAAAAAGATCGACCAGCCCAACTCTCTCCCTTGTACTATAACTTTGTGCAGTGTAAAAAACATATTACTATCATATCATAGGTGAAAACCATCTGATATTTTCATACTAGTCCTTCTTCAACACTATTATGGTCTAGTACAGACCATAAAAGAGCTCACTTATACTGTATGCATGTTACTCGTGATGCAATTGAATCTTTTCATGGTGAACAGCACACAGCTAGAAGGAAGACCTTTAAGCTTTCGGCTTTCTGACAAGGTAAATTTTGCATATTTCCACATGAACTATAAGTATGGCCGGTCCGTTCCATCATGAATTTTTTACTAAAATTTAGCATCACGTTGAAGGCAAATGACCAGCTTTATCGGTGGTTGGAGGATGACGATGCAATGGAAGAAGCTATGCGTGGAGAGTGCGCTCTTTGTTTCTTCTCTAATTACATTTTAGTAAACAAGATGTTTGATTTATTCCTTGGTGTAAGCACCTTTACAAGAAATATTAGAAAAAATAATATTCGCAGATGGTACCTCTTCCCTACAAGTGGAAATAGCACAAGCTTACAACCCGTTCGTTTAATCAGGGACGAGCAGTGGTCGCTCTCTGTTGGGTAGGACTAAATAGCAAAATCACTGTTATCCTAATTGCACTCAATCTAGGCTTTTCGAAAAAAAAATAAATGCATTTGACTCTGCAGGAAACAGGCAGATCCCAGTGGCTCTGCGTCTTCCCTATCATTGTCCTTGCCACAGGTATGTTATTAGTTAAGCCCAATGATGACAGGGGTTTAACCTAGCTCTTGTGCTTTTAATTGTATAAGGCTTTTTGCCAATAAACAGTCAGTACCAGCCTTTAGCTTATGAACTTCCTTGCAGATATCAGAAAGGCATGCTACCCTCACATCCAAGAATGAGGCTTTCTATTTAACAGATCTCGGAAGCAAACATGGCACCTGGATTATCGAGTATGCCCTGAAAATAGCATGGTTTTATGACCTTTCTCTAGAATTTCAGTAACAAGATTATACTCACATTCACCTTCATGTGACTACCCAGCAATGTAGGTAAACTTAACCGCGTGCCACCGTACTTGCCTTTTCGTGTTCATCCCTCTGATGTCATTGAGTTTGGTTACGATAAAAAGGTATATAGCTTAACTTCACCCCATCCCTCTTTACCACGCCCTGCTTTTTTCTTCACATTTTTGTTTGTTCCCCGTATGTGGTCACCAATTAGTCAGCCGATGGAGATTATCTTTTTGAGGACTGACTTGTTGCGAAACCATTTCTTCCGAGTCTTGATCGACTTCGCAAACCTACAGGCCATGTTCCAGGTGAAGGTTTTGAACACACTCCCATATGAATCCGCAAGGAAAGGGAAGCAAATGCAGCAGCAGGCAGCAGCAGCAAGTCCTTAGGCAGCATGAATGGAGATACTAGCACTAGCCACCACTCCTGTCATCAGCCACACTATACGGTACAGCATCCAATTCAATAAACACACGATACTGCAACAAGGAAAGGTGATAGAAGATATTCCAAACCAGATGTGATTTTTGCATCCATCCAGATGCCAACAGGATTTTAAATCCTAGCACCTAACTGATTGAAATATATCAGTTCTACAAGAACTGAGTGGTACGTACAATAGGGGATAGGCAACTTGGCTGTTACCGGATTGTGTACATGCATTGTGTTCAAATAAAACATTATGCACCAACAAGGCATATACATTGTAATAACAGCACGAACACAGTAGCAATGTGAATATGTGATGTGATATGTAATATACGGATACTATAGTACTTTAGCATTAAGTCAAAACACTGGGATTTCTCTGAAATCGTGTGGAAGATATGAACTGTTTCACTATAATATTCTAGAAAAATCCTATAAAGGGTAACATTCCAAAGCCCTCCCTCAGGGTAAGTTGTGATCATATCAACAGTGAAATCACCTACCAGGAGTAGCGATTCATGTATTGACGGAAAAAAAAACTAGAAAAATGGGGGAAAACACGGAAAATAATATAGACCATACGGCCTTGCATGTATCAACACGAGTATATTTCCTAGTTACATTTAATTATAAGTATAACGAGAAATGGTCCCCCCGTGGCTTGATGCACAAATGCAATATTTATAGAACTTTGTTCTATGGGTTATTAGAATATACTGTAAAACACACGAATATGATATATATGGAACCCAATTATATAGCACCAGTAAGTTGATCACTCCACCAACTGCACACCCTGCGGGAAATCCTCGCAGTGTCGGATGTGCCGCACTATCCTGCCGGCGTCACCGTTGGCCTTGGCGCGGCAGTCATAGTTCGGCGGCGCGTGGAAGCACGGCTCCATGGTAGCGGCGCGCCGGCACGGCGTGTCGGGGGCCTTCCCGTCGACGGGGCTCATGAGCACCCACGGCCTCAGCCCCGCCAGCCCCTGGCCGACGTACCCGAACGTCGAGACGGCGGTGGTGACCACCGCGTCGGAGAAGCTGAGCAGCACCATCTCCGCGAGCGCCTTCTGGTTGTGCTGCTGCTCGCCGGAGCGCTGCGCGCCCAGGTGCGTCGGCTGGTACACGCTGATCACCGCCTCCCTGCCGCCCGTCGCCGAGCCGTTCCCGTGGTACAGGTCCCTGAGCTTCTCGGAGTACTCGCCGTGCAGGGACACGACGAGCACGGCCTTCCGCTTCGCCGGCTGGCCGTAGGAGTTGCCCCCGGCGGCGACGCCGGCGCTGGGGACGACTGGCAGGATGCCCTCGCGCTGCGAGCAGTTGAGGATCTGGCCGTAGAGCTCGCCGGTGGAGATGGGCGCCCAGTGGAACCTGCGCACCTGGATGCCGACGCGCTCGACGTCATCCGCCCCGGCGAAGCGCGAGTCGCCGTGGTGCCGCGTCACCATGCCCCACACCGTGTTGCTCGGGTGGAAGAGGTAGCGGCCGAGGTGGTGGAACACGACGTCGCGGCGCGGGAACATGCGCGCGAGCTCGCGCTCGTGCCGCGGCATCAGGAACAGCGCCGGCGCGAAGTAGTTGTCCGACTGGAACACGAGCCACGGCACGCGCCGGAGCTGGGCCTGCGTGCCGTCGCAGAAGAAGAGCTGGTCGTCGTGGACCTTGCTGTAGTCGTGCCGAAGGTGCACGTACAGCCATGGCGCCATGGAGGGGTCCTTGCCGCGCCTCAGCATGGAGCGGAGGCTCTCGTGGCGTCCCGCGGTGAGCTTGTCCATGTCGCGGATGGGGAAGTCCGAGTCCTTGTCGTCTTCCGGCAGGATCCACGTGGAGCCCGGGAACGGCTCGCAGAAGAGGTCGTCGAGGGCGCCGCCGCTGCCGCGGAGGAGGAGC
>OAMR01000427.1:931486-941738 GCA_900205405.1 Echinochloa crus-galli
GCCGTCGTCCTCTTCGGCGTCCGGTTGACGCCCTCGGGTGGCAACAATACCTGGGTCTCGGCCGGAGTACGTGACGTCCTGAAAGCCGGTACGCACGACGACGTATATGCTCGTATATTCTCACGCTTTCATATTTACCATGCGATCACGGTTTAAACATGATTTTGTTGTGATTAATGTGCTACTATATAAACATGACTGCATGTCTGCAGGTGAGTGCTATTAATTCCTGCACTGCACGTACATGAAATTCTGAAATTCAAGAAGAATCTTCATGCATCAACTAATAGAGCTAATAAGCAATATGCATGCAGCGGCTTCTCTTTCTTTTTTCTCAATGTTTTGATCTCTTTTTTCTGCGTGCATGGTAGTGTCGAACTCCAACCAAGGCATTGCCAGTCCATTAGCGACGGTGCCGGATCCCGGCGATTGGCTTCTGGGCGGCCTCCTCTCACCGGACTTTGACGAAAGCTCCTGCCTCAGCCGCTACCGCACCGTCGCTAATGGACTGGCAATGCCTTGGTTGGAGTTCGACACTACCATGCACGCAGAAAAAGAGATCAAAACATTAAGAAAAAAGAAAGAGGAGTCGCTGCATGCATGTTGCTTAGCAGCTCTAGTTGGTGCCTGAAGATTCTTCTTGAATTTCAGAATTTCATGTGCGTGCACCGCAGGAATAGCACTCACATGCAGACATGCAGTCATGCATGTTTATAGCACGTTAGTCACAAACAAAATCATGTTTAAACCGTGATCGCATGGTAAATATGAAAGCGTGAGAATATACGAGCATATACGTCGTCGTGCGTACCGGCTTTCAGGACGTCACGTACTCCGGCCGAGACCCAGGTATTGTTGCCACCCGAGGGCGTCAACCGGACGCCGAAGAGGACGACGGCGACGGCCATGACCAGCGCGGCCACCACGCTGACCGCGATCACCAGCACCGTCGGCCGCGCGGCCGCTCGGCACCAACCCCGTCGTGGCTCCAATCCACGACAAGGTGGCAAGTGAGATCTTATGACCTTGTTCCTATCCATCCCTTGGCGCTGCCTAGGAACAACACTGGTTTTAATTTGCCTGTTCTTCCGGCTCACTCGCTCTGCCTCTGCTGATATATAGCAAGCTAGTGATGATCGGCGTGCAGTGCTTATTATGAAGTGCGGTGGCTTGCAGCTTGAAAAAGCAAGATGTAGGATAGACTTGCGGGGGTCAATGCTTCGATAGTGGCAAAGTCCATGGCTAGCTATCCAGGACATACGAGGATACGCCCAAAGCGGATTTTCCACATGCTCCTGCGGCCACACGGACTATCTGGACCGGTGGAACACTTCCTTGCTTCAAGATTGGTGATATAGCAGTTCAAATTGAAATGGCCGTGGTGCCTTGGCAAAGGCAGATGATGAGAGGATCGAGTTGTTAAGGCTTACAGAAGGGGAGAATCTAGGAGTGCTTGGAGGCGGCAGCCATAGAGCTAGCCCTCGAGATTCAGGATATTACAGCAATGGAGACCCATACAGTGGTACGATGGGCATCAGGAATTCTCAGCGAGAGAGTTGTGTTCCCAAATCCCAAGTGCCGCTGTCGCAGCCGCCGGCGGCACGATTGCTGCCGGGACCAGTTTCTTATGTGCTAAAGAGATTTTCGGATACAAAAATTCAGTAAATTTGTGACATCTCTATCCAGAACCTATTATGCTTCGATGGTAAACCTTTTTTGAACTGAACTACGGCAGGCGAAACGCCGACCTGAACTTTATATTAGACATGCAAAAGGTAATGGCATACAAAGATTTGTGAAAGGTAGGAAGGAAAGGGAGAGAAGCCCTCTGCTAGCCTATTACAACTTGAATTTGCTCGCTCCAGGAACGTAGAGATAAAGCATGGGTGCTGTTCTTTGCTCGATGGGACCAGAGGTGAAGATCGCTTGCAATCCCCTGGACTATCTGTCGCACGTGAGTTTCCTTGTTGTCAAAAACTTTAGAGTTCCGTGCTTTCCAAATATTCCAGAGAATGGAGGAGATGATAGTGGATTGCAACTTCTGTTCAATGCCTTGTAGGCGCTGGTGGTCCCATAGATCATGGAAGTGTACTTGAGTTAGGTCGTGTCCCGGACAAAGCAATTGCCATACTGATTGTGCCTTGGAGCAGCCCATGAAGATGTGTTGTTGATCTTCCCAAAAGTTACAGGTAGCACAGGCGGCAGACTCGGTAATGTGGTGTCGATGATGTAGCAGCGCTCTAGTTGGCAGTCGATCCCGGTAAATGAGCCAGCTGAATTGCTTGACTTGGGGAGTGGCGTGGTTGTTCCATATCCTGTGGACCCGCTGATCTTGCGGCACCGGCGGTGACAAATCTGTTGCCACTCACCCCCACATAATGGCAACTGGTTAAATATCCCAATTTCTGTACAGCGCTGCAGAGGTGAAGGGAGCCAGGGAGGTTCGCATGCGCCTGCTGTCTGGTTGGAAGGGTTGTAGCTGCACTGTCTGAAGGGCTTGTCTGAGCTTGCGGAGGTCCTCCCTTGCGACAGTAGATAGTCGAGGCAACAGGTGGAGATTCCAGCCATTGTCCTGGAGCGCCAGCTTAATTGATATGTTTAGTGTTCTCAATTTCGGCCGGTTTTCGCCGATTTTCGGCGAATTTCGGTTCTACCTGTGATGGCCGGTAAATAGCTATACCGGTAATGTTGGCAACATTTCGGCCGGTATTTAACTGAAAATTCAAATTTTAGTCGAAATTCATCCGGATTTTCAAAAATTTCGGCCGAAATTCGGTCCGAAAATCGATATATCGGTCATACCGGTCCCTTCCGAAATTTTTTTGCACACCAGTAGCTTGAACACTTGGTCTGGTGGAGAAGGTGAGTAAGGCCGGCATTAGCTCTGCTAGCGGTGCCGGGCCAATCCAGTGGTCGTACCAGAAGGATGTCATCTCCCCGTTGCCAATGAGCACTGAGGTATTCTGTCTGAATTTTGGTAGTAAGGACAGAAGCGCCTTCCAGATTGGGGTGTCTAGGTGGTGACTGTCCCCCCATGTCTCTCCCACTTAGCCATCCATAGTTGGCTTGGAACCAGGACTGCCAAGGTGCAGTGGAAGGTTCATGCAGCTTGAAAATTAGCTTGGCAAGGAGGCAGTCATTCTGTCTGAAGAGATCCCGTACCCTGATCCTTGCGGAGGCAGACTGTTTCCCAAGCAACTTTGCATTGTCCACCTCGGCATGTTGTATCACCTGTCCAGAGGAAAGCTCTGCACTGCTTCTCCATGGAGTGCAGAGACCCGGGAGGCAGCAACATTGACAACATGGCATAGGCAGGGAGGCTGACGAGAACGGAAGAGAGCATGGTTGTCCTGCCGCTTGGGGTGAGCAGCTTGGCACGCCACCCTGAGATAGAGGCTCCGAAACGTTGCACCAACGGCGGGAAATCAGAAGGCCTCAGCTTATGCATAGAGAGGGGCAGGCCCAAGTAGGACTGGGGGAAGCAGGCAACCGGGCAGCCAATTCGATAATAAACCTTAACCATCATGTCTGATCAGGGATGGCAACGGGTAGAAACCCGTCGGGTAGTGCTATTCCATACCCGCACCCGTCAACTCCTAACTCTACCCGCTAAAAAACCCATACCCGCATGCGGGTACAAGTTCTTACCCATGCCCGCACTCGGGCGGGTTTTTTTACCCGTCGGGTAACCCGTACCCGGTAGCATATCCATTGTAAACTAATATAATTGAGAACATAACACATGATAAAGTGCATATACCAGCAAATTTGAATAAATAAAAAATATAAATGACAATTCATAACCAATTAATAGTCTTATAAAGCATGAAATTTTTTGTTAGTTATCAATATTAAATTATCCTTCACTAACAGTGTGTAATTTTACAAGTTTATCACAAATTTAGACGGGTATATTTTACCCGCTGGTATGCGGGTATGGGTAGTATGTACCCGCACCCGCACCCGTTTACCCGATGGGTACACGATGTTGCCCATTTATGTACCCGCGGGTAGAAATATGATTCCATACCCGTCTCTTTATCGGGTAAAACCCATCGGGTACTCGGGTTTCGGGTACCCATTGCCAACTTGATGTCTGATATTTAGTTATTTACATAGAAACAACACTTGTGCGTTACCCTCCGGCGAGGCCAACGCTTCGATAGTGCCAAAGTGATGCAGTGAAGCTTCTGACGCTCGCCCTAGCCCTTCTCGTTTTCCTAGCCGGCGTTACCCTCCGGCGAAGCATTATGAAGAACTTCACCGCTGCCGATCCCGCCCACCATTATTGAAGCCATCGACCAGGATGCTAGTTGGCCACGCACGCAGACGTCTTGTCCAAGCGCCCGCTCGCGCCCTTCCGCGCCGCCGCGAGAGCCATAGCATCAACATCGTGGCCCGGACGCGGCCTGATATGCTATGGCGCGCGCTCCGCTGCAACCTCATCGCCGGCGCCCTCATCCACCGCTCCTGCCTCGATCGGCCTGGCCGCGTGAAGGCATCTAGGTCCCTAATTAAGTTTTGGTAATTAATGACAACACTTGTGGACTAACAATTTCATTTGAGAATATGAGAATAGGTTAGTCCCAAGAGTTGCAACGAGCTTCAAATATTGATGTGTGGATAGCATGTGTGCTATGGACCATGGGAAGCTCAAGGCAAAGGTATTAATAGGTTTTTTAAATTTGACCGGTCATGAGGTGATTAGAGGATGAAATATGACCGGGTTGATAGGCTAGATAGCCGTACTATCAAGAGGATCAACTTCGTTGGTTCAACGAAATATTAGTGCCACAATGGTCTTTGAATTGCATGTAGTGCATTTAGAGTATGTGGTGACTAACTTGGGTATGGGCTCATTGCAAATCTTCTGGAAAATCAGCCAAGTCGTGGCTGGCGGACGTCCGCGGTATTGGCGGACGGTCCGCGAAATTCGAGTTAAAAAGAAAATGTTTAATCCTGTGAAAAATCCGAACGACTGGTCCGAACGGACCGCGGACGGTCCGCGCCTCGTCGCGGACGTTCGCGGAGTGCGACGTGTGGGCCTTGTGCGCTGACTTGGCGTTGAGCTGCAAGGGCCCACGCGCGTTGACTTGGGGCGATCTCGCGGACGGTCCGTGATGCGTTGCGGACGGTCCGTAAATTCGCTCAATTTCTCCAGGAGCTAAAGTTATCTGGCGGACGGTCCGGCCCGCTCTGGCGGACTGTCCGCGGCGTCGGTGGACGGTCCGCGGGGGCACTGCGGACGGTCCGCCATGTCCCAACGGTCGTCTCTGACACACTCTGACAGCGCGTTGTAGACGTTGTATTTTGAATGCGGACGGTCCGCGTGGACCTGGCGGGAATGCGGACGGTCCGCGTGGACCTGGCGGACGGTCCGCCGTGCACGATTCTGAACGGGTTTTTCCCCAACGGCTAGTTTTGGGGAGAGGGCTATAAATACTCACCCCCCCCCACGGGCATGAGGGGTCTCTTGGCACTTTGAAAAGCTGAACACTCATTCTAGAGCCCTTGTTCTCCTCTCTCTCACTCACTTGCTTCTAGTGCATTGCATCAAGGATTTGATCATTGTGGCACTAGGATTTCATTGAGCTCGTGGTTGATTTGTTACTCTTGGGGGTTGCCGCCTCCTAGGCGGCTTGGAGCTCGTGATTCCACCGAGCACTTCAAGAAGATTGTGAAGTTGCCGTGGAAGATTGGTATGAGAGGTCTTTGTGCTCACCTCGCCGGAGTGGTGAAGAGCAACTCTAGTGATCACCATCAAAGAGAAAGGAAAGAGAATTGGTTCTAACCGGCTTAAAGATCAAGAGAGTCTTGATAGAGAAGCGGTTGAACATTGAATCCATCTCAACGTGGATTAGGGGTGACCGGCAAGTCATCGATACCACGGGATAAGTTCTTGTGTCTCCTTGTGCTTGTAGCTTGCTTATTTAGTTTGCTTACTTACCTTGAGCAAGTTTATTTCATAGAGTATTGATCTACTTTCTTGTCACCCTAGGTTGCAAAACATCAACATAGGCATAGAAATAGCTAGAGATTTAATTCTCATTGTGGTTCTAATTAAATTTCCCTAGTGTTGTGCTTGAGAGTTTGAAACCGCCTATTCACCCCCCCTCTAGTCGGTAATCCTAGATCCTACAAGTGGTATCAGAGCTAGGTTCTCCCTAATCAAGGATTTAATCATCCCGGAGTAGGATTAAAATGGCTAGAGAAGGTAAAATGAAGCAAATGAAGGTTCCTTTCTTTGATGGGGAAGATTATGATTATTGGAAGACTAGGATGACTACCTATCTAAGGACGGTCGGAAGAAAAATTTGGGAAATTGTTGAGGACGGGTTTGTCATCCTAGACAAAGACTATAAGAGACAGGTACCACTCCTCGCCTATCCTAGACAAAGACAACAAGACCGAAAAAGACTTTGAGAATGAGGACCTTAATGAGGAAGCTTTGTGCATATTGTATGAGGCTCTATCTCGGGATCAATTCAACCGTGTAAAGGGCATTAGAGTTGCAAAGGATGTGTGGAACAAGCTAGCGGAAATCTATGAGGGAACATCCTCGGTTAAAGAAGCCAAGCTCTGTGTACT
This sequence comes from Echinochloa crus-galli, assembly GCA_900205405.1. Classification (NCBI taxonomy): domain Eukaryota; kingdom Viridiplantae; phylum Streptophyta; class Magnoliopsida; order Poales; family Poaceae; genus Echinochloa; species Echinochloa crus-galli. The sequence continues at coordinate 938,075 of OAMR01000427.1, forward strand.
CCAAGGAAAATTAAATGAGTTCACTATGAAGAAAGATGAAGACGTGTCAACCATGTTCAATCGGTTGAATGAGATTGTGAATGAGCTAAAGTGTCTTGATTATGATGTACCGGATCGAGATTTCTCTAGGAAATTTCTTAGGAGTCTCCCGGAAAAATATGAGACAATTGTCACAATGCTAGTGAGAGAAGACTTGATGAAATACACTCCTACGGAGGTGCTTGGTGAAGTACTCACACATGATATCTTCAAGCAATCTCAAAAAGAAGCTCATGGTCAAGCAACAAATGAAGAGAAGAAGAACATTGCTCTCAAGGCTCAAGCTACTCAAGAAGATACTCATCTTGAAGAGAAAGAAGATGACTCGGATGAGGAGATGGCTCTCATTGTTAGAGGGCTTAAGAAAATTGTTGAGAAGAAGAAGTTTGGGAAGAAAAATCAATTCTCAAAGAAGAATCCATTTGAAGACAAAGATTGCTTCTCTTGTGGTGAAAAGGGGCATATATCAATGAATTGCCCGAACAAGAAAGAAGACAAGTTTGGCAAGAGCAAGAACAAGAAGAATAACTACAAGAAGAAGAAGTATTACAAGAAGGAGAAAAATGGGCAAGCCTACTTTGTTGAGTGAGATTCCGATGCAAGTGATGATGATGATGATTAGGATGATGACAAGCCAACAAAGAGTCTTGCCGGGATTGTCATCAAGGAAGCTCCATCTCTCTTCTCCAAGCCTCATTGCCTCATGGCAAAAAGTACTTCAAAGGTAACAATGGATGAAGAAGAAATTGATAGTGATTGTGATGATGATAATGATGATAATGCTATTACATATAAATATCTTCTTAGTTTGGTTATAAAATCCGATGATAAATTGCGCAAGGAAAAAGAAAAGTTGAAAGATTTAGAATTGAAAAACATTTCAATTCAAAAATCCTATGAGGAGCTAAAGATTTCTCAGATGTGTATAAGAGACAGCTCTAATGATGTAACCAACTCTCAACACTTCATTGGGGATTCTAAAGGGAAAGCATGAGGAGCTTAAGGAAGCTCACAACTCACTCCTTGTGCAAGAGGCCAAAAGAAAAATAGTTACTAACAATGATAAATGCAATACTTGCTTGTCTTGTTCGACTAATATTTCTTGTAGCACAAATACAAGCTCTTGCACTAGTGGGAAAGATTCAAGTGATGCATCTCTCTTATTGTTGGAAAATGAATCATTGAAGAAAGAAGTGGAGTGCCTGTCCAAGGCTGCGCCACGTGGACGGGGAGGACGGTTTGGAAGTCATGTCAAATTTAACCATTGTTGGACAAGTCAAAAATTCACTTTGAACAAGAATGGCATTGATTATTTACCCATGCAAGGGAAAAAGGCTTTCATTCCCAAGAAGACCAATTTTGTATCATCTAGTGTGACATTGCAAGAAGAAGCTAAATTCAAGACATGTCACATTTTCAAGACAAAGGTAGATGTGAATCACAAGTGCAAGAGCAAGAAGACCGTATCTTTTGACCCTTCCTATGTGCTTAAGAAAGATTCAAAGGGTAGTGTGTATGCTAAGTTTGTAGGTCGCTCTATGGATAACACTAGATTAAAATCCATTTGGGTGCCTAAAGCTATGATCACTAACATTGAAGGACCCTACAAGTGGCATCAGAGCTAAGTACTCCTTAATCAATAGGTGATATCAAAATTGAAGGTGTGGGCACGGATGATCAATTAGCGGACATCTTCACAAAACCATTGGATGAGTCTAGGTTTTGTAAATTGAGGAATGAGTTGAATGTTATTGACATTTCAAATGTGGTTTGATTTCTTACACATATGCGTGTGTGTTTTCATATACTCATGTTTTGCATTCATATGTCATAAGTTACTTGTTAAAATGCCTATCTTATCTTTTCTCAGAAAATATGCATCATTTGTCAAGCAATGAACCCTATGGATCCATCACAACAAGTATCAAAAGTTGGCTTTTCGGGCTGAGAAAATTTGGCAGCACGGACCGTCCGCCAATGGACCACGGACCGTCCGCAGTGGTAGCGCAGACCGTCCGCCAGTGGTCCGCGGACCGTCCATAATTTCTCCGGAATCACTCAGGAACTTTTGGACCTTTCGTTCCAGAGGGTCGGACGGTCCGCGATGACCTGGCGGACCGTCCGCGGGGTCGGGCGCGCGTGGGACCGGCCCCGACGGGACCTAAAGGAGAGGCTGCCCCCCTTCTCTTTCAACTCGTGCCATTGTTCTCCTAGCCCTCTCTCTCTAGCTCTTGGTGAAGAAAAGACCCCATCTCTCGATCTCTTGATTGAAGCACTCCCCGGACCGTCCGAGCACATCTACGGACTCTCTACAGTGATCTCCATCATGTCATCCGGGTATTTTCATCGATTTCTCTCTCGTTTGGTTTGAATCTAAGGATGAATGTGGTTAGGGTTTGAGTTCCCGATCTGAAATTTGGCCATGGAATTGAAAATCTATCTTGGGGAATATGTTGGATGTGGTCTAGTGATGGTTTGGCAAAAGTTTGGTGAAGTTTCAATGGCTACCAAGAGAAGAAGAAGATGATGATGAAGATGAAGATCACATTATCTCTATTCAAGCCAATGCTTCATCCTCTCAAGATCAAGTGAATGCTAATGAAGATGGAAATGAAAATGACTCACCTCAAGACAATGATCAATCCATCTCTCCTACATCATCATCTACATCCTCTCAAGACCAAGTTGCTCAACCTAGAGTTCATGGTCAAATTGCCAAGGATCACCCTATTGATCAAATCGTGGGTGACATTAGTAAGGGTGTTCAAACTCGATCTCGTGTTGCTTCATTTTGTCAACATTATTCTTTTGTGTCTTCTCTTGAACCTAAACGTGTAGATGAAGCAACACGAGATCGAGTTTGAACACCCTTACTAATGTCACCCACGATTTGATCAATAGGGTGATCCTTGGCAATTTGACCATGAACTCTAGGTTGAGCAACTTGGTCTTGAGAGGATGTAGATGATGATGTAGGAGAGATGGATTGATCATTGTCTTGAGGTGAGTCATTTTCATTTCCATGACATGATGGCGAATCTTGTAGAGAGTCCGTAGATGCCCTCGGACCGTCCGGGAAGTGCACCAATCAAGAGATCGAGAGGGAGCACCTTTTCTTGGGCAAGAGCAAAGGAAGGGGATGATAATGAGAGTGACTTGCGTTTGAGGAAGAAAGAGACACCCCAATCCTTTTAGATCCCGTCGGGGGTGGGTCCAGGCGCGCTCAGCCTTCGCGGACGGTCCGCGAGGTCCAGGCGGACGGTCCGCGAAACCAAAAAAGTTCCTGAGTGATTTCGGAGTAATTACGGACGGTCCGCGAAGCACTTGCGGACGTTCCGCGCGGCCCATGCGGACGGTCCGCGGTCCTTTGGCGGACGGTCCGCGCCGCACAATCAGCTCAGCCCGAGTTCCAAACTTTGTGACACTTGTTGTGATGGATCCATAGGGTTCATTGCTTGACAAATGATGCATATTTTCAGAAGAATAATAAGATAGGCATTTTAACAAGTAACTTATGACATATGAATGCAAAACATGAGTATATGCAAACACACACGCATATGTGTAAGAAATCAAGCCACATTTGAAATACAAATAACATGGAAATAAATATGCAATGCAAAGT